>BQKZ01001811.1:8737-38667 GCA_036244855.1 Temnopleurus reevesii | reverse complement strand
AAAAAAAAAAAAAAGAGAAAAGTGTGAAGTTCTAATTTTTCAAAAAGAAACTGCACTCAGCTCAGGAGAGCCATTTCTGCATGTAGAAAGTCGAAGTTGGAGGCAGACTCTGGACACAAAAAGAGAGAAAAAAGTGTGAAGTTCTAAGTTTTCAAAAATAATGCTGGAAAACTCCTCATTTATTTTGTAAATGCATCATTATCATATTCAATGAAAGAAATAGCAAGTACAATTTCTGAAACTGTTGCAGTAATGGTATAGTTGTATATTTGAATTTAAAAACAAAATCGCCTTCTCTGGAAATAGAAAAAAATAAATGTGTATAAAGTGAATGAAAATTATTCCATGGTGTCATTTTTTAATATTCGCATGTTACCAACTCACTGACACCAATAAGTGGGGGAAATGAAAATTTTCAAAATTCATAGCTGATTTTTCCTATTATGCTATTCCCTTTTTTCATTCACTGACGACAGGCTAATGCCTGGTAGGGGTGGTTCCATTAAGGTAATACCTAGAGTGCTTTCTCGGTGTCTAAATGGCCATATTCTTGTATATCATTCTACAACATTTCCAAGAAAGTTTGCATCTTCGTTGCAGGCCTTTTAAGTCTCCAACTTCCTAAAATGAGCACATGTTTTCCAAAACAACGTGATGCAATAACTGGTACGCTTAAGCCCCGGTCACAAAGGACCCCGGAAGAAACACGACTCACCCCGACTCTTTGTTAATTCACAGTTAATTGCCTCAGAACAACGAGTCGGGGTAAATCGTGTTGCTTGCGGGGTCCTATGTGACCGGGGCTTTAATAGTTGTGCCGATCGTCCAGAAATATGCCAACACCAGAATACACTCTCTATCATTAAAAACGACTCACACGTTTACGTCTTTATTCTGCGTCGGTCGAGCATTTTTAGAAATTTAGAAAAATAAAGTCTAGAGTACACGGAAAAAGACGGTGAACTGACGTTCGACTTATACGCTATAGGAATGTATTATAAGCCCAACGTCAGTCCTTTATATATGAACTGCGTCTTATTTGTACGAACAAGGAGCGTTTTTAATTTCAGAAAATACTGGGCCAACTCGGGCTAATGACGCAAATCTGTGATTGGAACTTTAAGATGGGTTATAGTAATGTAAGCATTCTAGTGGCATTCTAGTACTTTTTGCATTTCTAATAGTATAGCTTTAAAATATCACATATTTTGCACTCAGGGTGCAGTGTAGACGCTTATGGAAGGGTTTCATAAGGGCCGACTAACACCTTTGCGTTTTTAGTCTGCATCGGCCCAGCGTCTTTTTTTTTAATTTAACACGCTTCCTTGACGCTCAAAGATGCAGGTCATACGATGGACTGAGGCTCGGCGTACACTCCTTAGCGCAAGCCGAACGTCAGTCTGCCGTCTGATCCGCATACCGTATGATGTGCGTCCAGGGAAACCTGGGACTACGCAGACTTAAACTACAAAGGTGCGATGCGGCCTTTGATTATGAAGTAGTTTTTAGAAAATAAGGAAGACTTACCGGTAAAACAAAGGTATGGCAATCATTATAATGCGTGAATCCTGCCCATTCTCCAGTGTCAAGGCAAAAACGCGTTGCTTTGAAGGCTGTAGGAAAGATATGGGGGAAAAAAATGACACAATATAAATGAAACAAGTGATAAAGTATGCTTTGAGCGTGACCAACATTAGGGACATAGGAAAAATGAACAATTTACATTCAAGTCTTCACAAAAGCTCTATATACACAAACAACTATTTATTTATTATTTATTTATTTATTTATTAGAATATATTTCAACAGGATAAAAACAAGATCAGCAAAAGCTGTTTTACATCAAGGTCATGATCAAGGTAACAATGAAAAAATAATTGATACAAAATAACTTAGAAACTGATTTATAATAAGTACAATTAAAATGCCGATAAAATTACAAATATCGTTCATTTTCTTAAGTGAACAGTGTTACGTGTTAATGTAAACAAGCTGGATTGCTCTGTATACATATTTATGAATGAATAAAACATTTTGATATGATTCTTCCAAGCATTCTGGATTATTTATGTCGAATGTCGCAAACCAAAGGGCCCCCAAGAAAATGAGAAGGAGGAGATATTCGAATAGCGTTTCCGTTCGCACGTATGGGCAATGTGAATTTGCATTGATCTTTTGTCTTGAGACGGTTTGCTGGTGAAAAAAAAAACCGACGCAAGGTGTTACTTTTGTTTTACCAAAATTAATATCGTATACTTTTAGATCGATACTGTTAAAATAAACCATGATCAAACTCAATTTTGTTGTTGATATACTTATATACGTGGATAGTTTTACTGAAGTTCGTGCGGTGATTGAATATCTAAAGCGCCATCTTTCTGAGTATATTGTTCTCAATGAAAATACAATAGTTACGTCGAATTGTTGGGAAAATAGGAACATTGTGAAATGCTAACAAAATCTGGGCCGTGCCATCAATCTTCCAACTGTCCAAGTGATATTCAAAGAAAATGGAACAATATCATAAAACATGTATAACGACACCTTTCTCGAATTGGAGTAATATATTCGACAACTTTTTCATGATCGATTAAAAGGGAAAGATGAATGGGGGTATTTAACATTTGCGCTTTGGGGCTTTATGTGGCACCGATGTAAAAAGGTCAGTGCCCAGGCCGCCAAAGACGTTCAGTGTATCTAAATCCTTTAATGGGTAAAAACACTCCATGGTGTGACTCCACGTTTATCTTCAGTGACAGACGATGCCATCTTAAGATTGCTTTCAGGGTATCAACGCGGTGTCAGTAGTGTAAGTAAGGGCGGATCCAGTGTTTCGTAATACTGGGGAGGGGTCGTAATAACGTGTTGAAAAAAATAACGTCTATCATAATGAACAAAATAAAAGAGGGTCTCCACTTCTGCAAATCGCTTTATTAGTAAGAAAGAAATCTTAAGATTGTTTTCAGGGTATCAACATAGCGTCAGCCATGTTAGTTGGGGCGGATCCAGGGTTTCCCAATATGGGAGGGGTGTATTCTTCATGCATAGAGAGGTATTTAAAGGGTGCATAGTATAAGAGACAAATAAAAAAAAGGTCTCTACTTCTGCAAGTCGCTTTATTAGGAGAATTAAAGACGCCATCTTACGATTGCGTTTAGTGTATAAACATGGTGTTACTAGCGGCGGATCGAAGATCGAAGATCCGTCTTCTTTACACATAAAGAGGCGTTGTAGGGGCACCTAGAACAAAACACAAGTTAGAAAAGGGTCTACACTACTACAAATCGCATTATCAGGGAGAGGGGAGATGTTAGCCCCCTCTGCACCGTCAAACGCAGGAAAGGGGAGGGAGGGGGAAGGAGAGGGAGGAGCGGCTTCGTCGGGCCCCTGGCTCCGTTTTTAACTATTGTCCAAATAGGAGTTCTTTTCGTCAATGGCGACCCGGGGGTTTAACTCCGTCACCCATCTATCGGCATAATACCACTTAAAGGCCATCTCACACTTCCTCTCAAATATTTTCTTCTAAATGCTATAGCACCTACTGCTGAAGAAATTGATATCGAGATAAACAAAAACACTTGTAAAATCAGGATGATAAAGTACGATATACCGGCAAAGTTATCAGAAATCTGGCAGGGCGCATACTTATCACGTTACCAGTAAAATGTTATAATCCTACATGTTTTTTTTACAGCGACGTAACATATCGAGTCTGATAATGTTTGTTTGGGTTTTTGATCACTGTACTTACGTTTTTTGTTTTGGATTAGAATGTTTCAACATATCGATTACAGTCTGCTTTTTTAAATCTATTTTGTGCGCTGATTGCACGCCAAAATAAACCCCAAAAGACAATACGTCCCTGTACAAACAAACGGTTCCAACGTAATTAAGCGTGTCACGAACATATACCATAACGAGAAAAGAAAAGGCTATTCATAGCGCAATATTACAAAGATCGGCCTTCCATTTTCCTGGCTAGTGGAAAAAATAAAATCTTCCATTAATCATCTACACTCATAATCCTTTTCCACTTCGACTCCGGAGTTGTTTGGCCATTTCAAGATTTCCGCAGAATCTATATCAACTCCAAGTAAAAGTAAAGGAAAACGTCAAATATTGATCATATATATGATTGATAATCATTTGCCCACATAATGCTTTTTTGTGAGGTATGTGATACGGGAAAGATTTGAAATCGGTGCGGGAAGGAGATGGAGGTGAAAGGAGGCAAAAGTTCAAAGAAAGTTGAAGCAGGAAGCAAAAATTAAGAATGAGGATGGAAACTATAAATAAAGGAAGACGAAATGAATGGAAAAGAAGCAACATGGCAAAAAAGAGAGAGATTCATTAAGGATTTGGGCGGTACTGACAGGGGGTGACATATTGTTGGGAATGGGAGGGGTCAGCTCACTCTCCGTTAAAGACTCCAAAATGATTTTGAACACACTTTCTTTGTTTTTTTATGAATCGATGCTATACAGATGGGAAAGTATTGACCAATTTACAGGGAAATTGAACACAGACGTGCATGAGAGTACAATAGTACAATTACATATATCATGAGGTAAAAAAGGACTTTTGCATTTCAAAGATCAGCCCAAACCAAACCAAATCATATATACAATATTGTTCTTGCATAAGCACGAACATACATTATGTAATTTAATAACATGTAAGACAATTTGTTTTCATATTTCAATATTCAAAACTATTGTCAACCCGAATACCATGTAATTGTGATAAAATGAAACTATTGTATAGCTTACATCGATATTGAAATATTGGACACACACATACAAAAAGTGGAGATGCGCTTTACAAAGAGACATTTTGGCATCACAGTGAAGGGTCAGGCCAGCTACTATTGATTATGACAGTTCACATATCTCCTTTAAAGGTTTTAGGGGGAACCAACCCCTGGAATTACCGTGATCTCATTGAATGAAGAAAAATCAGATAAAACAAACTCTGAAAATTTGAGCAAATTCGGACATCCCGTTCAAAAGTTATGAATTTTCAAAGTCACAGAGATATGACGATCCCTACTGCTCATGAAGTCATGGGGATCCGTGCGATCGGCAAATTCGACGGAATCTGTGACGTCATATCGGACAACTCCTCATTCACCTTGTACATAGTATATTTAAAAATGGATTAATGTAAAATTGAGAGTAAGGTTGCAGCATGGATCTTCTCAAAATACATGCAGAATCGATACAGAAATGCCATACCCCAACTGAAAATTTGCATTGTGTTGACTTTTCCGAGAAAAAGCAGAAAATGTGAGTTTTTTTGTACAGAGTGAATAAGAAGCTGTTCGACATGACGTCACATATTTCGTCGAATTGGCCGATCGCACGGATCCCCATCAACGGTAGGGATCGTCATATCTCTGTGATTTTGAACATGCATAACTTTTGAACGGGATGTCCGAATTTGCTCACATTTTCAGAGTTTGTTTATATGATTTCTCTTCATATCATGAGAGCACGATAATTCCAGGGGTTGGTTTCCCTTTAAGGACTTGTACTGGGATAGTCAGAATCGCAGGACGTGAAAGTACATTCACTCTACACCCCCAACCGTCCTAATTCATCAAGTTATTGCAATAGGGGTGTGGCATTCAAATTTGTCGGTGTGTGTGCTCTTTTTCTTCAGCATTTTGAGTTTTGCTAACATGCACATCGAATGTATAAAGGAACAATACATCATTAGTAAACTTGAATTTTTCAATATTATTACGTAAGCACATACATATCAAATATGTACAACATTGCACCTTAAAGGTAAAATACTTCTTTTGCAGCCTAAAATTTGACTTTCCAAGATTGTTGTGTTATGTTGAAGAGTACTAAATGTTAGAACTTATCACCTAAAATTTGACTTTCCAAGATTGTTGTGTTATGTTGAAGATTACTAAATGTTAGAATTCATCACCAATCAATTAAGCACAAAGATTGGTCACGATGGGCGCATTTATAGTTATTCCAATAATAACTATTCTTTTCGGGCCTCGAACTAATGGACCGTGCGTTCAAAATTCAAAACAGCCGTTAACCCCTCGTTGACCAATAGGGCAAGAGTCTCTCTCAGTGCGTATTCCACATGGTGTGGCAGTGTATTGAAGTGCGCACTGTATGTGCTCTTATGTATACGCTTATATCGCACCTTCATGGCCAACGTGTGCACGACTTATGCACTATTTTTTAAAGTGTATCAACATAAGGGCAAGGGCAAACGGAGGGAATTCTATCAGAACCTCTTCGGTGTTTCGCCCACACTTAACCAGAGGCCAATCAATAGCCTATTTTAATTAAACATTTGTGTTTTATGAGTCTTTAATTTCCGACACACGTGCGAATACCTATTGAATTTCACCTGCCCGAGCGCTTCTTTCGCCAAGTGGAAGAGGATAAATTCGGACACACATCGGAAATGTAATTTTCAGATACGGTTTTAATGCTAGCTGAGTGATTGTTCCTTCTTTTTTCATAGAATCATATATGATAATAATAATAACATGTAATTCTTCCAAGATTTAGCAATAAGAGTTTAGTTTATGAGAAAGAAGCGTATGTCAATCAAAATCAATGCGCAATAAATATCATATGGAAATTTGGTTTTGTAATTTCATATTGCACGCGCCCGACAAAACTAAAACACCAGTAATGAACATTTAAAAAAGAGACAAAAAACAACAAAAACGAGATACTTTTGGGGTTTTGGTCTTTTATGTTTGTTTTCTTTTTCAATTTGATTTAGAATTGTAATATCAACCATATTTAAATTATCTATTTTTTCTATATGCAGATATAAGGGGCTAATTTGTCACACAACACTTTTTACGGACATGTGGGATTTGTGAGGATTTATCAAGATTGGCATTTTACCAATTAAATCAATGCTACAGACGGTGACGTCATTAATGTCACTAACTAGCATCTCCATTTATTGAAGGTTAATGCAACGTGTTTGACTTGTCCGTTTTGCCAATAGCGAAAGCATGCCCTGGGAGGTGTTTCACCAAGATAAGAAAGACTTTACGCACGACCTTACGTTCGACTGGTACCCTTTCTTGTGCGTATGATTCATAATTGTACGCGCATTCAGCGCAAGGATTGATACCAGATGAACTTAAAATTGTGTGTAACTTTAAAGGTATAGATTCGTAATGACCAGGATGCAGAAAGTGATGTTAAACGAGCTGATGTATTCACAAGTTGCTTTACATGCCTAAATATATCTATGTAGGATATTAGGACTATATTTTGCTCGTATTCTGTGTATTTTACGTCGAACAGGTCAATCCGCCATTGTTCCTACGGAGTGCTAAGTGCTTTAGCATGGTGGAGCGTCGGCCTGAAACAGGCGGTGCGATCGGTGGTATTGTCTGCGGTGTGTGAGTTCGCGTTCATTTTGTACGTGAAGCGTGTTCTGTGAGGAAGTACGACCGCACCAGGTTGTTTTATTTTGCGATAATCAAGCCATTTCTAGGTCGAGTTCATTTAAACAAACTATGAACATGCTCTAATTTACTATTGAAAAACTGCATTATGGTAATAATTTTACTGCAGCTCGCAAACTAGTTAAATATCTGAAGCGCCCTCCTCCCAAAACTGGTCTTGCGCTTTAAGAAAGACTTGGTGAAACACCTCCCAGGTGTAGTTTCCTACATTATAACATGCCTTATACTATCTGTTCCATATGCATTTAATTTCAATGAGTTTTCAAGGGGTTCACCTTGTTGAGGTAACGGACGTGAAAGTTTCATGGAATTGCTCAGGAACAAGTACTAAAGTACTTACGCAATGAACCGGCTGGACAGTCCATACTGACGTTGTGACCGCCCTCTGTTGGTGGCCAGCACATAATCTTGTCGTGCGATGCGTTACAGAATGGCACTGTTCCAGAATAAAAAGAACAAACAGTGATTAAATATACATTTTCATTCATTTTCATTTTCATACATCTCATTCATATACTTTTTCTTTATTTTCGTTAACAAATTAATACGTTTGGGGAGGGGGTGGTGATGACAAAGTAATACGATTCCGGTCTAGATACCAGGTTTTGCTTCGTTTTTTTTTATTCATACAACACATGGAATACATTTAATTGAATCTGACACTCGTCTTTCAAGCCGAGGGTCGTAGATTCGAATCTCACACATGGTGTCAATTTTCTTCAGCAAGAAATTCATCCACAGTGTGCTGTGCTCAACCCAGGTAGGTGAATGGGTACCGACAGGACTTAATTCCTTTGAATGCATGAGCGCCTACTTGACAGCTACGGTATGCTATGGATAGCCAATTGTCAGGGTGTCGTGAGTTAGGTTCCTATAATTTATTATATCTTGGTTTACCATCTTCTCTTATCAAATTCAATGTGCAATAAAAATATTTACTCCTCGAAATCACAAATAGCCGTTCCAAAACCACGCACCAACTGTCTCCTACTCAGCCCATTATACCAAGCTTCAAAACGTTTTAATGCACTACCAATAAACTTGGGATTAATAAACAATATAAAGGTTTTTACCAGTGAAATAATCAAAATGTCAAATATTGCCTTAGAACTATCAAGAACAGCATACTGAAAATTTCTTTTATCATCCCCTCATTTTAATTTTTTTCTAATTGTTATGTTTTAACTCACGATGTCCTTCGCCTTCTCAGTTTAATTCATTGTAAGTTAATTTTGTTTAGTTCAATTTAATGTCTTTCTTTTATTTGTATGTTTTGTATGTTTTTGTATGTTTGCTGTCTGTATTTTTATGTGTGAATTTCTACTTTGTTTGATTTTATTTTGCTAATGTTTATTTCGTTTTTAGCTCTGTAATTGTTTTCTATCAAGGCCTCGCTGAAAAAAAAACAGCTTGTAGCTGAGTGCGGGCAGAATTTTGTAATATTTTGTTCTTACCGTGAATAAATAAAGTCAACCAACCAACCAACCAACCAGGAAATTGGCAGCAGAGAGATGAATGCACGACTACGTGCAGTTGTGGGTGTGGGTATGTGTTCATGTTCATGTTCATGTGGGAGGGATGCAATTAAATTCAAGGATTATGAAGCCGGCAATAACAAACACGCTATTTTACTTGCCGCATCATTTATGTAGTATTTTATTGGTGATACTATTCTAATAAGATAAAGCAATTGTTCAGACTTTCATCGAACCGTATACTTGACCATATCTACGTTTGAAATTAAATGCTAAATTCGCTTAAATCCGGTTGCATTTTAGAATACTACTTTTGCGAGCTAAAATCTGACATTCCAAGAATTTAATGTTACGATAAAGGGTGTATAAATGACCATAATCTATCGCCAATCAAGTAAGCTCGATGATGGCTATATTAGATATATTTAAAGTTATTTTAACAATACTTGAATTTCGCAGCCGGCCAATTATCATACCGTGCGTTCAAAATTCAAAACGGCCGTTGACCGCTCGTTGACCAATATCGCAGGAGTATCTTTTGTTCCGCATGGTGTGGCAGTGTTTTGAAGTGCATATTGTACTTGCTCTTGCAAGGTTGTGTGTGGGTTTGTGTTAATGTGCTTGGAGTATCGCGATACCGTTGGTGTGAAGATGAATTATGATAGAATAGATTTTTATTTCAATTAAATATTCTGGACTATATTCGATCAAAATACTTCATAGAGGTTGTTCTTTTGGCATATTTGAGGTACACAACAAGTATAGGCATAACCGTAATGTGTGTAAATGTAGTTGTCTGCCTTTAAGGTAACTATTTTATCATGATTACCGAGAATATGTCAATAAAATTTAGCTCATTTAGCCGGATAATAATATATTAATCATGCTTGATTTTTGGCTAAAGCAAGAATCACCTGAGCTTTGTACATGTTACAGGTCTAACGGTGCTGTGCGTGTTTCAATGTTCAAGCACTGTTTCTTGAAACATACAGTATTGATAACACGTATTGTTAAAACAAAAAACAACATATATGCTGTGAGCTTCGGCGAATGGAACATGATCGTTTCCATTAGCCAAAGCCACGAGTTTTCGAACTATTGATCTACTTGTACTCCTTCTTGGGCGATAAATAACTATTTATTTTTGTCTTACTCTTATGTTCTATGAAAAAAGATTCGCATACATTTCATTGTCTTTTGTGATGATCTGGTATTGGTGAATAATGCCGGTCGTCTTGAATAAACCTGTTTACATACTCAACTGCTCAATAAATTGAACGCAGTACGTAATCTCGGACCCAGACAACCTTTTGCTTTACGCTAGACACATCTCAGATTCCGGAATTGATTTCAAATCGACGTAGACATAAAAAAATGGCAAACATTATTTTTTCCGGAAAATATATATTCCTCTTTTTTCGAAGCTTAAATTGTCATGTAAATCTCCTTGTCACGTTCTAATCTGAGAGAAAGTGTGCAGCTAACGGCAGTCTAGTGATTAAATAGAGTGTTCCTTTTGGAAGTGGGTGGTGTTTACTGGATTTACCGATTCTTTGTTTTTACCCATTTTGTCTTTCGATTCGACAATGGCTGCAATTTAGATCAGTGTCAGTAACCTTAAAAAAGTTTAATCTAGACATTTAATGTTATATTTAGATTCAATTCGGTACTGGTTGCTTTGAATCATGATTTAACTGAGGATGAACATATAATAAACAAATATTTGAAGTTGTGTTTCACTAATTTTGATCATTTTGAAAAATAAATTGACAAACATTATAATAATGTACATGACAATTTGTTTTCGACAACTGTTGCTTGAAATAACACAACTGCCTACAAGTGTGTTGCTCATAATTAGTTTGAAATTGATTTAGTAGTTTATAATCTTATAATGATCTAATGTTACTAAGATGGGGGCCGGCGAATGACCAGTCTTGCTCTTTTGCACTCCCTCAATCTCTATAGCATCATACAAATGTAGGTTCAATTAAACGTAATCAATACTTAAATATAGTTTGTGCATTTTTATTTTATTTTATTGTTGCACTTTTATCATCTTTTGTTAAGATTTTTCATATTATTTAATTGAAAATGAGTAGTAAGTAAAATCATATTAAATCAAGTCATATATACGTAGAACGTTTCTTGTATTACCAAAATGTGCGTGAAAAGCATGATGCCAAAAGCATACAAGAATTAAAGGGACAAGGGCAGGCTATTCTAGTGTATTATTGATTTCACAATATACTTCAGACTGGCTTTCATCTTTTATATCAAAGAAATGTTTCTGATTAAATGGATTGAGCTCCTTAATTGACTGATTTCCAAAAGACTGTGCCCGTATTTTTGTATGGGATGTCTTCTTTTCAGGTTTCTTTTTACATCTTTTCTTTATAATTTTGACGTGATGATTCAATTTTAATGAAATAAAAAAAAATTATATATAGGGTCGGTCGGTAGACGGCAACCGAACATTTTTTATTGACCAGATGATAGCTCAATATGTAGACTCCGGAAGCCCCTTTAACGTTTAATTAGTTATATCATATCAAACTGTCTGAGATAGATAGACACGACAGACGAAAATAATTCCAATAAAACGGACACAGAAAATAGCCTGAGGTTACCCCAAATTTGACTTATCGGACGGCAATCCGTTTTCGTGTTTTTGTTTTCCTGAACGGAGTTTGACCTAAAATTTAATCCCCTGCAATATACATGTCCTAGATTTATCCTTCTAGACTAATATCAGACACACATTTGAAACAATAATCTACCTAATAATACCTTGAATGACTGATAATTTACGGCAATAATAATAATACAAATAAGCGAAATGCGCATGGTACGCGCTTGGTAAACGCTGATTTTATTCGTGTTTTGTTCAAAGGACCAGTCTGTTGCTGTTAGCCAATCATCACACATGTTTATGTCTGGATTAAGGGCCTAGTAAACTAATTCAGCAAAATTAATAATACGCTCGACATCCGTTGGTAATTAAAAGCCACTTTTAATTCCGGTTAAGAAATATCATTCGAGTAAGAGCTAATTTGAAGCAATCCGAAGTTTAACATTGCGCAATATCGAGTTCAAATTCATTATAACATCCTTTCCTTGAACAAGGGACCCAACCTCTGGGACAAAGCTGTATACAATCGGAAGAATATCAACATTTTCTCATGATCTGCCCGTTTTTATTGTCCTTCCTGGAAAATGGATTGTAGGAATTTGTTTTTCTTTAATCATCTCCTGTATTAGGTTTTTTTTCGATTCCGAGAACGTTTTCAATTCTCGTTATTGCAAATATACCAGATTTATGATTAATGTGTGACTGGGCTTTTTGACTCAAAACGCTCAAGGCCTTTTGGCAAATATTACCGCGTTTTCTTGAACAGCCAGTGATTTGATTTTATATCTTGCAAAAGACGGACATGGTTGCGATGCGCATGGGAAATCAAGCAAAAGTCATATTTTGCCATAAACCCCCAATATCCTAAATTGGATTCACCCTCATTGCAGAAAAAACAGATTAAATGCGTCCAATTTTCAGGGAAAGATACAATTATTTATTTCCAAACTATTTTAATTTTAAACGATATTCATAATTGATAGATAATGCTAATAATACAACTGGGGTGTTTGAATAGGTAGCAAAGGCGTATCGGGAAAGTTATGTGACAGATATTTATGCGAACTTTATTATGATGCAGATAGAGCGATTAAAATGCACTGCTTAAGTAAAGTTAGAGATGACTTTTTGTAATCGTATCACTAAACAATCGGTGCATTTTCAATGATGTGAAGGTAGAGATATCATCAACTGAAATCACTCGAAATTATTGCAGCAAATTTGAGAACATGCCAGACAGTGTATTTTCAGAAATATAATACCTCACATATTTACCAATTTGATAGTGATCCTCACATTTTGTTTGAGTGTATGGTATTCAATCGTTTGAGACGTTTGCTATTCATGATGAAATTGAATGGGAAAATGGGAATATATATATGTACTAAAATTAGGATTAGGTGTGAAACTCTAAATGCTTCTATTACGGATCACCGAACTGAAAATGA
This sequence comes from Temnopleurus reevesii, assembly GCA_036244855.1. Lineage (NCBI taxonomy): Eukaryota > Metazoa > Echinodermata > Echinoidea > Temnopleuroida > Temnopleuridae > Temnopleurus > Temnopleurus reevesii. The sequence continues at coordinate 25,644 of BQKZ01001811.1, read as the reverse complement.
AAACATGGTCCATTAGTGAGTGCTATTTGGTAAGTAGTTTTGTTTACTATAAGACTACACTTGGCGCTTATTGTTTTTTAATATGTGCATTAATATCAGAACAAACATGATCATAAAGGAATACAACGGTTAAAGCGTCTCTACTCTTATGAATTCGATATCGATCTAAAAACATTTCCCAATTCACACTTCTTTTCCATTAGCCATGTCCCGTGTGTGGGATTCAAATCCCGAAACAGTCTTTTATTTAAACGGAAAATTACTTTCAGTTTATTCCCAAATCCCAGCTAAGTTTGTAGTTATAGTTCAATGCTGTTCCCGTGAGCATGTCCTGTTTTCTTCTTTTTCTTCTTTTGTTCTCTGTCAAATATACCTGCAAAACTGTCAATCATCTTGGTCGATTTTTGTACAAATAAAATGATCAACTAACAGTTAGAATGGTCGAGAGTGTGGATTTGAATGGTATTTTTTTAAACTCCCAAATACCGTACACGATACAAACTAAATCTATAAAAAAAAATTGTTTTTGGTGTCGAATCAGCTCCTAGTTGGGGTTCAAATTAGTCCGGCAGTGTGTTAATGTCATTGCTGTGCTACGAAACAAGTCAATTTGAGAGCCCTTTTTTTACTCTTCTGTTCATACGCTCTTACCCGGACATATTGTTTGATAGTCCTCGTATTTAATTTTTTTCAGAGCATTGGTCTGCCGAAAAGAATGTATTTTTGGTGTTGCATTAGACCTTTTTATTATAATTTTACAGTTATTTTTTTAATTGAAAAGTACAAAAGAGGTTCACATCGGGCCATTTCCAGGGCAACCAGACATTTTCATTCTTAAAGTCAGTCCGTCATGATGCACATGACTTCCGGTTGCGAGCGCACACGGACGGCGTGTTGCGTATTGGCACCAACGATATGAAAATTTCCTTGCTTACGCACATTGCCAAGTTCAGAAACTCGGAACACATCGTTCGACTTTTTGATCCTTGTTGTCGCTGCGTGTAACTTTGATTCCTCCCCTCTTTGGCTTCGGAAAGCATATGTTTGCGACTGCCGAGCTGTGAACTAGCGAAATAAATCTTGCTCACTCGCTATTCCAGGTAAAACAATATGTGATTTTCTGTTCGGCAATCTTCGCAATCAAAAATGGCTGCGGACAGTTTGGCTCACAACCGGAAGTCATGTCAATCATGACGGACTGACTTTAAAACTGGGCTTTGTGTGCAGAGGAGCTCTTACCTCCACTTCTCTCAAGGAAATGTGTCTTGTTGGTGTTCTCCAACTCGCAAAATATCTGCTTAAGGCCAGTCAAGAAATCATCTTCCGATTCTTCCGTCCCGTTGTTTGGTGTGGCCGGACTGGCCGGTGGGTTGAGGTCCCTCATGGTGGTCGGGATAGCATCACCAGTTACGGACTGTATGATATATAAGATACAAATTATCATCATTAGTTTATTTGGAACGGTGCTATAGAACAAGGGAATGCACAAAACCATAAATTATTCTTTATTGGCTGATGCAAATATGCACATAGATATGATCTCCACTGGGTTTGAAAAGCGGTATCGAAAGTCACTCATTGAGCAGCGCCCTCTACGCTATGATAACACTAGGAATATTTATATTCTTCACTGTGAAAAATAATACACGATTACGCCAACTCAGTGTTTATAAACACTTATACGCACCTTTAAAGTTGTTCATATCATGGAGCATATCGGGATATCTTCTAGTACATACCCAGTGCGCGCATTGTTTATACTGCACGAAATCACTTCCGTACTAGAAACCTACCCATCATGCTCTCTGATATGAACAACCGTAAATGCACGTATTGATACATGTACGTTAATAATGTACGCGCATTTTATATGTCGTTGGAATTGTTTACAAGCTAAATTATAAGAACACACTATATCTAGCTAAGTCTCCGACCTCATAAAGGTAATAATCAATATATAATTCCCTTTTGGCCTAGTAACCACGACTTTTTGCGCCATCGAGCAACAGGATACGGCTGACCTGGCACCTTAGGGATTATTCGAAGGACTAATGAAAGAGGGTGACCAAATTGTCCAACGTTACACAATCAAATCGCCGTAGTCCATCCGCAAAGTTCGAGCTTCATAGAATTGATATTGATTTCCTTCAGCTCTGATTCTTTGCAGATTTGGCTGCGTAAAGCCCCGGTCACATAGGACCCCGGAAGCAACACGATTCACCCCGACTTTTTGTTAATTTACAGTTAACTGCCTCAGAACAATGAGTCGGGGTGAATCGTGTTGCTTCCGGGGTCCCATGTGACCGGGGCTTAAACAATAACGGCACAACGGAACAACGGTTTTACATGAGTAGGCAGTAAACACAGATCATTCAACGAAATCTCTTCCAGCAAACTGGTCATACCTAAGATCATGTTTTACTCATTTTCCTGCAAGACATTTTATTTTGTAACAAGAAAAATGAGCGTTATGCTATTGAAATCAGTCCGACCAGTCAAACGCGTTTTATTGTGTTTTGTTTCATAATGAATCAATCGTCAAAACGTTGAACTGCAGTGCAGGGTAGATTTTTATGAACCCAAGCCCATTCATCTTTTTTATCCAAATTCATCCAAATGCTATGAACAAACCGATAACCTAATTATTTTCACTTTTTGACACAGAGACTCCGTGTACATTGTTCATTCCAATATTAACAACATATAAAATACGGGTCATCTTTTGTGCTGATTTCAGGTGTTGGCTAGATCCATCATTACCATAATCTGTTCGTAGTTTGTCTAAATAATAATAGCAATAACAATAATAATAATAATAATAATAATATAATAATAATAATGACATTTGTACAGCGCCTAATCCAAAGTCAATCCAGATATAGTGTAGTTATTACAACAACAACAGCAACAACAACAACAACAACAACAATAAACCACTTAATGCGTTGGTTTTTTCCCCCAGCACACCGCATCACATTCATGGGAATTCTCACTTGCCACACATGCATGGCATACGGTAGGAAAACAACGTTCGCCTAGCCCCAAGTCTGCTGGCTCTCCGTATACGAGTAACGGTTGAAATTGCCTTTGGTTGCGACATTGAAGAAGCTGCTTAACTCCTTTCTTATTCATTCATATTCATGCAAAGTAACTTGTGAATACACCATCTATTTTCACATCAGTCAATTTCTTCATCCTGACCATTACTAATCTTTAAACCATTAGGCACCTAATGCTATAAAATCACGCCTAACATTAACAAGTCAGAACATACAGCATGAGTTTAAAAAGAAACTCGATATGCATTTCCAAGAAAAAGTAACATGCATATTCCACAGTACTTTGGACACCAAGATATCCAAGATACACTGATATCTGTTCTGATTGATGCAGTATATACTCACATCGCACATTGGAAGATGTTACGTAAATACCCACGGAATAAAATATTCAAGGGAAAAGGCCTACTGTGCCTAAACAAAAGGTATCCCCATCAATTTCAGGGACAAAGAGGAACAAAACGAAACGCCGTGACAGTTCACGAGATTTCGTGAAACTGGACACTTTAATTTTGTGTGTCCTGACACATTGCGAGGAGCCGCAGTCATGATGGTCGCGGGTATAGGTGTGGAAGGTCGTGCTCCCCGGGGAGTTCCAGGCGGAGGATGGATGTGTCGCCCGTAGTCCCCGGAGTCCCAGGATTCCGTTATCGATCCCGTTTTGGCGCGGGTTCACTTGGGATGTATTGATTGATTGTATTACGGAAAATCGTTGCGGGGCGATGTTCCTTAACGGGGTAGAGGGCATGGGCGGATCAAGGGATGAAAAAAATGGGGGATATTGGAAGGGGCAGTGTTCATAACGGGGTAGGGGCATGGGTGGATCCAGTGATGAAAACTTGGAGATTCCGTTTTGGCGCTAGTTCACCGGGGATGTATTGATTGATTGTATTACGGAAAATCGTTGCGGGGTGATGTTCCTTATCGGGGTAGGGAGCAGGGGCGTATCCAGGGATTGAAAGTGGGATATCAGAAGGGGGAGCGATTTTCCAACGGGGTAGGGGGCAATGACGGATCGAGGTCTGAACATGTGGAGATCGGACGGGGAAGGGGCAATGTTCCGGAGTAGGGATCATTGGGGATCCACAGATGAAAAGCTTGGGATCAGAAGAGGGTATGTACCTTAACGGGATGGGGGTATTGGTGGATCCACGGATGTGAAGGTGGAGATTGGATGGGGGTGATAACCCTACCTGGTAGAGGGCATGGGTGAATCCAAAATGAAAAATTGGAGATCGGAAGGGGCGATGTCCTTAAAGCGGTTAGGTCAAGGGTGGATCCAGAGATGAGAATATGGAGATCTGAAGTGGGGAGGATGTTCCTAACGTAGTTGAGGACATGGATTAATTTAGAAATTAAATACAATGGAGATCAGACTAAGGGTTAATCCCGAGAACACAACGGTCATTAATATGAAGCTCATTGGTTCGATACCCATGAATGTATTTCTCTCGGGACAAAAAAAAACAAACAGTAGTACGTAAACCTCTCATATTTAGAATAGTCATGTATTATTTTTCTACACTGTTCAAAATCTTAACTCAAATATTGTAAAAGGAAACCCCTTTTATATTTATCGGATGATTTCTTTTGGTATTGTATTGTTCGAGGCGCTTTTCATATGAATTACATATTTTACCCCATCGAAACGCAAAGTTTTACCCCAAATGCTGATATCATTTCTTGTATTATTATAAGGGTTTTAGTTGCAATGAGTTCAAGCCTTTGATTAAAAAAAAATGATTTATTATCTAATTTGCGAGAGCAGCTCTGCAAAGATTGGAAACACCAAGGGGATTTACCCGAGGAAGCAATACGGGAAGGGAAAAAACAAAACGTAAAGCCCCGGTCACATAGGACCCCGAAAGCAACACGATTCACCCCGACTCGTTGTTCTGAGGCAGTTAACTGTGAATTAACAAAGAGTCGGGGTGAATCGTGTTGCTTCCGGGGTCCTATGTGACCGGGGCTTTAGATTGAAAAAAAAATCACATTGAGTTACAAATAAGGAAATGTAAACCAGATCGATGAAAATTGTGATGAATTTCAGATGTAACTTAGCTTTCACAATTCTTTCTAGAATACAACATATCAGATACTTTCAAATCCGACTATAAAACAAAAACTCGAAATCGACCAGAGATTCACAAGAACTTGATTTATCTTTGGCACTCCATGTGCATCCGGTGTCAGTTTGCAGTATCTACAATTCAAAGCATCCGAATACCGGATAACATTTCCTAGTTATTACCAGTCCATGTAAAACCCGACTCACACCTTTGCGTTTTTAGCCTGCGTTGGCCTAGCATTTTTTTCAAATGAAATAACGGTCACCGAGCGCACAGTATGTGCTGATCAGACGGTGGACTGACACTCGGCCAGCAGTCAATGACCGTATACGCAAAACCTCAGTCCATCGTATGACCTGCGTCTTTGTTATGTTTGTGCGTCCAGTGAGCGTTTTGATTGACACAAACGCCGGGCCAACGCTGGCTAAAAACGCAGAGGTGTGAGTCGGTCTTTGATAGAGAACAGACATGGCAGAGGAATGAATATCTAACAAAGTGTTTTCAAACTCGCGGGGAGATCGTATTGCTATCAATGCAGTCAGATCGATGGGTTAGATTGAACACCATTTTTGTGAGGTATAGTGGGGTACAAAGATTCCTAATTTCAACTTTACCTTCATGCTCATATGTTACATCTGAGCTACATGCCACCTTATACCTGAGGCGGATACAGGTTGGGGATTTGGAAAACAATACAGAAGCCAAAGGCGACATGGTCAACTCGCCAATGCACCTTTGCTAGGACTATAAGGATGAGTTTGAACAATTACCCTGCGCGCTGCAGATACCGGTGTAAGCTTCTTTATTTTATTTTTCACATTCGGCAACCTTCGGAAACCTTCGAAAACCTTCGGCAACCTTCGGCAACTTTCTTCCAACTCCTTTCACTGATGTGTGGTAAGTGGGGAAAGGGACTTTTAGCCTTTCTTCCAGGTATTATGCTGCTTCGGGCAAGTGCTATAATTCTGTAAATGCCTGCTAGAAATAACGACTGTGATCGAGACTACGAGGTCTGCTCATTAAACAAGGCCACTTTGTTAGTCTTTATTATTTCAAGTATAGGCAGATTATGTGTTGCTCAAAATTTCGTTATAAGCATATCACAGAAAAATAATAATAAATTTAAAAAATCGAATACAAAATAATCTGCCACAGACAAGTACGTATAGGCTACCAGTGTGGATCAGTCACACAGCTTTTAGGCTAAATTCGGTTTTTGTACCAGGCTAGCTTTATGTAAAGGCTTTGTCTAAATGCATTCTACCAACAAATCACAATTTCAAGACTTTTTTTAGCGCAAATGTTATCTCCTTTCAAATAAAAAGCAAAAGCCGATCGAATTCTTAAACATGTTCACCATTTGTTCCTTTTACACTGTATACACATTTTCCCAATAAGAAAAAGAATACGAACACCACGAAATGTATATCGTTATTCTTTATCATTTCGATTTTGTATAAGCACATGAATGTAAATTGTATCTAAGTCAGTGCAACATTCATATAACTTTCAAATTATGACTTGGAGGTGAAAGTTGCGCCACCCCTTTGTGCCCTTTGCGCCACTCCTAACCCCGCTACACCGGTCCACAGGCTACCAACCATAGACAAACATTCGTAACGGCTTCAAACATATCGAAGAAAACCCCCACACTATGTTTATGTTCGCACAGCGTGGATACAAATTGAAATAAACATCAGCATTCCCGTGTATCATCTTTCGTTATTAAGAGGTGGCTAAAGTACAACGGTAACTTCACATCTTATAGAGATAGCTTTCCAAGAGAGCCTACATCTCCATGAACCCGGTGGTAATCCTAGCAGCACCCTGGGTTAATTTTCTCCATCTTATATCGTTAGCTGAATTGAATTATGTCGTAGCTCATAGCTATGGTGAAATTGAAGACGCAATGTTGAGCATTTGCAAGATAGGGCGCAGGAGTGGTGAATTTATTCGAAGAATGTTCTATTTTCTGGTTAGATAAGATCGTTAAGAATGTCATTAAAAGCACATTTACTTATAAAACGAGGTCAATTTCTGGTTTAATGAACGAACAGAATTGCTTAAAATGCTTTTTATAACAGCTCCTGTTTTTTTTTTATAATAAGCAAATGTAAACATGGATGCTGTTTCGATTTTAGTAATGGTATTAACATTATATAAATGTTAAAAACGGAATAAAATCGACACAGAAAATGACATATTTCTAGCAAAATAAAAATCGCACCATGCGTCGGTTATAATCCCCAGCATCTAACTTCATGGTGCGGAAATGCCGCTCGCCATCGCAGAAAGTTGATCTGTCCAACATCGCTGGTGGTCCTCATGAGTTAGTCGTGACATTAAGAAAAGAAATACCAGAATACGTATGTGTGGGAATCATCTCCCAATTTCTTTTACCTGTAACGGCATGATGTGACCAAAACTTGATAAAAATGTAGAAGTACAAAGAACGCGATATTAACTATTTCCGTAAAATTAAGTCAAATACCAATTCAATGCTCCTTTGTAATGATATTGATATTGGAACTGGCTTGTGATTGTTGTGTCCGCAAAATTCCGTTCACGGCGTACAAATCTATTTTTCAAGACCCACTTTATTTTGCGGAAATAGTTTATATCGTGTTATTTGTACTCCTACATTTTTATCGAGTTTTGATTACGTCATGCCGTTTCATATATTACATACCTACCCTTTAAAGGTATATTTTTGACAGACTTGATTATTGCCCTTTAAAACCTTACTACGTACCGGGGTGACGTACGTGAGAGTAATAAACAAACGAGAGTGAAACAAAGACAAACATGAAAATGCTTTTAGATCACAAAATTAATCCCAAGACAAGGACATATCTTCCAATCGCCCTTGTCAGGGATTAAATTACAATCAGTTCGAGTAGGATTAAAGCCTGCGTCACACCTTTGCGTTTTTAGCTTGCGTCGGCCCAGCGTTTATTGGACGTTAAAAATGCTCCACTGGCGGACAAATACGCAGATCAGACGATGGACTGACGCTCGTCGTACGCTCGTTCAGCGCAAGCCAAACGTCAGTCCACCATCTGATCTGCGCCTTTGTGCGTCAAGGGAGCATTTTTAATTTCCAAAAACGCTCGGCCCACGCGGGCTAAAAATGCAAAGGTGTGACGCAGGCTTAAGATGCATGCAACATCCAAATGAAGTGATATCCCCCTGGGGTGTGTTTGGTATGGAAGCTTAGAAGTGCCACTCAGATATAGAGATAGTTGTCTCGGGGTGTTGACATCTCAGAATCAAAAAGATCTCGGGATGGAGTTTCATGTAGTTCAATTAAGGACTGTGTGTTGTGATAGCAGCCACCTCTGCATTATTATCTCACACTGAACACACAGTGACTGCATTGCACTCAACCACAGAGTCCTTATATAACCCTCTGATCATGCTTATCCCTCTGATAGTTCTCCAAGGAACAGTCAGCAATAGTGCTTTTAATCCAATCAAAATCAGGGATTTCAATGGATCGGTCAGCGCTGACTTATTGTCGGTGACGACAAGCTTCACAAAAAACCAGATCTCACCATGAGGGTATCTATGATCGCATCCTTACATCATAGAGAATAGACATTTGGATAAAGAGTTATCGGATCTCCTCATGACCAGACCAATGATATCAGCATCCATACGTTATCAAAAGATGATTTGATATCGACATTGTAGATCTTGCCGTGTCGATATTTTTTATATCAGTTTATATTTCCCAGACGCAGGAGACATGTGTCTTTGAAAATTTGGGGCCATTTTGAATGATCAAATTGACTATACAAATGCACTACATCGTTCTTTTGAATTATTTCCTTTACTGCGAGTACGTGAAATTGAATATGTTTATAATATCAGTAGGTATACATAATTCGTAAGAGATTATTAACTCGCACGATACATAATTTTATCATGTCGACATCTTTCAGCCAAAATTATTATATGACGTAATAATGGCTCTCACTGTATATTGATAAAAAAGGAAAAACAAAACGATGACGATATATTGTAATGTAATCATCTCGTGTAAAAGATGTAGGTCCGAGGTCTAATATCTCGTTTTTTCGTCGTCTTTCCCCAGAGATCTGTTAATTGTCAGGGGGTGTTTCATCAAGATTTGTCGCAGAGACAATTAGTCAGCGCTGACAAATTCCTTGATTGTGATAGGATGAAAAGCACTATCGCTGACAGTTGCTATGGGAACTTCCGGAAAATGACTCCTTGTCGCTGCGACAAATCTTGATGAAACGCCCCCCCCCCCCGATCTGCTATCTGGTCATTTGATCATCGTTAATGAATGGTGAGATTAGTCTAGTTGAGGACTCTGTGTTTCTGATAGCACCCATCTCTGAATATCAGAGGGGCAATACTCGTCAACTGGTTATGTAAAGACTGTGTGGTTTAGTGATATACAGGCCCTGTGTGTTCGGTGCAAAATATAAACGCAGAGGTGGTTGCTGTCAGAACACAAAGTCCTCATCTGGACCACGGTGAGATCCGAGATGTCGCTGTCTGGCAATGTATCCGTAACGGATGTCAACATTCGATCTGATATCTCGTCCTCTGGTCTCTTTGATCGTTAGATGTCGCGGAAGCGTCGTGGTGTAGTGGTTTCAACTGGAAGGTCAGCGGTTAATCCATGGCGTTAATTTCCTTCAACAAGAAATCTAGCCACACTATGTTGTACTCAACCCATCTACCCTTGGGAATGGGTAACTGACGGAAATGCATTCTTTGGAATTATTGAGCGTCTGATTGGCTTGCTCGTTTTGCAGTTATAGCCAGGGTAATAATAATGGTACCCAGTATCAAGCCCAGTGGAGTGGTTGCCCTGTATAAACGGACCTATCATTATTTTCTTCCAGAGATAAGTATCTGCACATATCGCTGGCACTTCAAGACTTCCATACTTCGGGTTAAAGTGGATGGAGGACCAGTAGACAAACAGTGGGACGGGAAAGCGGAAATGTAGACCGCATCCCGATGGGATAAAACTCTGCGTCCGCCTCGGTGAAAGGTATACGAGATGGCTGGCTAGATCATTAGGTAATTGTAATTGAGTACGGAGAGCCTGGGGCGTGTTCAATCGTTCATGATACTCTAGCCGCCGAGATTGAAACGTCCAATGTTCGATGGGCCGCGCGCTTTCTCCGGGGCGACGGGATCGTGTATATATACAAGAGGTGGGGGAAATTGCGCCTCGTTAAAGAGACCTGTTGCGTTAGCACCTTTTACAATGTTTTATGAAGTGCAGGCTGGTGTTCCCACTTGTTGTGCGACACGTTGGTGAGCACTGACTAAGTTAAATACATGAAAAATCATGTTTATTGTAGTTGGTATGGGAACTACCGGTGAATGACCTGGCGTCATGATCATTAGAATACCTCTATAAAAAAAAAGCATGCGCTCGCACATACACGTTCTTGTGCATTTACCCGCAAATTTCCATACACACCTACTTGTAATATTATACAAGATATAAAACGCTGCCAAATATTAACGCAAATACCTAACGCTATGTCCGGTGTAATAATCATTTAATCTCTAGAAACTCCAAAGCGTAAAATGTAACAAAGACAAGCTTGGTCAACAAAAAAATCGTATCGGTTTTAAAGGGGAACTACACTCAGAGATTAAATTGCTATCATTAAATGAAAAAAAATAAGACGAACAAACTGTGAAAATTTGAGCAAAATCGGACAATCCATTCCAAAGTTATGAATTTTCAAAGTTTTGATTTACACCCCTCATGGGCTCTTTAAATTGGCAAACGCACAGGCACAAAATGGCTGCCAACATGGAGAACTCTCCATTCGTTTTGTACACGAAATTTCACACTTTCCTCTTTTTCCAGAAAAGTAGACAAAATGTTTATTCTTCGGTTAAAAATATTAGAGCCATATCGATTCTGCAAGCATTCCGGAAAGAACGGGATGGATTCCTCATTTTCAATATGATATTGATCCATTTTCAATAAATTTATATACAAAGTGAATGAGGAGTTCTCCATGTATGACATCACAGATTATGCTAATTAGCTATACGCATGCCATTTCAAGGATGCCTAGCACAGGTGGAAATGATGACTTTGAAAATTCATAACTTTTGAACAGTTTATCCAATTTTGCTCAAATTTTCACAGTTTGTTCATCTGATTTTTCTTCATTTACTGACAGTACATCATCGTCTGGGTGTAATTCCCCTTTAAGTTTGATGTCGCCACTACGGAGAATTCAATTTTTGTCGACGTGCTCCTCACCGCCCGTCGACCGTAAGAACATGTCAATACGTCAACTTCGTTCGTCCGATCACTTCCAAAATCAGTTTCAATTTCAGTTGACTAGTTCCAGATGGAATCAGATGATGCCATACGTGTACATGATGATGAATTTATGAAAACAAAAGAAGCTTGTTCGTCACAGATGAGTGAGCAAACATAAAAACTAGGAAATTTTGGGACAAATTGGGGTAATAGACTGAATGGCTCGTCACATAACTCTGACGTAACAACGCATAGTTACGTCAAAAATATGACGCACATTCGTCAACTTGCACGTCGTCGTGAAAATCGAAACGTCTGTATTTGTTAAGTGCGTCCATTGTCTACCCATAATAAATGCAGAAGGAGGAAATAATAGATTGTTGTCAGTCACGGCAGGGCTGCATCTCATTGTAAAATTACGATCCGAACTGCTTAAAATCAATGTCGCATTGCACAACGTTACATAATTGTGGGAGGAACAGATTCTTAATGAAAGTAAAGTGATTTTGAATTGCTCATGGATTTGTAATACACACCATAACGTTTAATTCTAAGTAAACTGTGGAAAAAAAAGTATAAAGAATAAAGCAAATAAATGAAATACATACAGCCTAAACCTTCATTGTCATGCAACTCGATTACTAAAGACTATTTTCTATGGGGATCACGCATTTTAAGCAATTTTCTGTTGACAATGACAAAGTATCGGTGTACTTTTCGCGGAATGAAGGGAGAAATAAGCCTGTATGAAATTGAAAGTTGATACGAATGCTACACTTAATAAAATTATCCATCACGTTTAACAGAAATTGGTTAGTTTGCCGACCGCAACCATACGCCCGGGTGCATTTTTCCACGTGACTTGTCGAGAAATAAATGCCCGGCTCACACGGGACCTTTTTTGATTCCGCGATCGTGTTTATTTATTTTATTTTATTATTTTGTACGTGTCATTGAAAGGGGTTGGAGAAAATGTCTTTTTACATAACCTACATTACCGAAGGTTAAAGAAAATATTTTAGTTTTAAGACACTCGGGCATGTCGAGGTAATGTGAAGTCATATTTATATGTTTCGATCAAATTATGTTCCTCTCAATAAATTAGCAGTATAACTTGTATGGACTATTCCTTATTATAGGTTGAATTAAACATCCATTCAGAAAAAAAATGTTTTCGCTTCTTTGTAAGAATTTTCCTGCTTTATCGATATTTCCCAACACAAGACAAAGCGGTTCAAGAATGCACCCTTTTTAAGAGTGTAAGCAACTTATGTATACGGCATTACCAATTCATAAATGAATTTATTTGGGTTAATAACAGAGGCAGGTTATCTATGGTTCTTTGTAATAATGATTTAATTCTTTTATGGTGGCAACTTAATTATAAGGTTTCATTATTGTTTTCCCTGTTGTCTCCACTATCGAGTTCTTTTGTATTTTATATGTACATTGTAAATTGTTTTTTAATAAGATTTTGATAGAAATAAAATGAAATGAAATGAAATGGTTCAACTTGCACTAGCTGTTAACAATGCCATTGCTCACCAACACCTTATCGGAAAACATAAACTGGGTGGTAGCATAACCATTGATTTATAAGTTATTCATTGCCAAATCTATTCATTCGGATAAAATGTGACATCCTCCGAATATAACAAAAAAATAATCTTTCATATTACACAAATGTGCGCAACAGATCTTTCTACTAGAGTTTTATTCAAAAAGTGTATTTCTCTGATCAAGACAAGATATTTCTTCTCCATTCGGGTGCAAAATTTAAATCTTTTGGCAGGTCTTGGATCTGCCCCTCCAAATGAATAAAAGTTGCGGGTATTGCATTATTAGCACGGCCATTTTACAGCAAACCACTAATCATGCTAATGTTGGTCGTTTTACATGAAGACAATTCCACATTCGCTTGTGACGGAATTACGTATCATTTTGTGCTACATATGTTTGTCTGTTATAGCTCAGTGACAGACTCACAGAGATGGATTCAACTCTTAAATTGTAGTATAAAATAAGTGCTAGCATATGAGAATAAAGAAACATTCACATTATTCACCTGGAAGGCACCAAGATGTGAATAATTTCGGTAACGTAATTACATCGGAGTTTTGGTCATTAAACGGTCTATGGTATGTGAAAAGTCCTATCTAGCATAAATCTGAATAAAGATTTTATACCAAGTTATACAGTATGGTTAACAGATTCCTTGCAAATTATCCATGATATGATGTCTTTGAGCATAATGAGAGGCACACTAAAATATTTTCGGGGGTTTTCCCTTGTGAAATTGCAAATTACATCGCTTGGCATTTTCAGTGGATTAACAAAATGTCAATCAAATATTGGGCCCATCATCTGAAACTGCAAAAGTGGTCGTGTTAAAAGAATAATTGTTTTATAAGAGAGAGATATCGAGTTTTAAGGCGTGTGTCATTCAACTTCGAGCTTGTACCAGAAGAGGAATAAAGGAAGAAGGACCGACATTTAACGTCACCATATCAAAGACGCAACCGGGGCTCGAACCCACAGCTCAGGAACCAACCAAAGTCAATTTGAAACTATCTCAAACCGCTTGGTTTCAGGTACACTCCATGACGGTCAGTCAAAAGAGGTAACAATGTGTTTAGTAGTATAGAAACTTAGATATCTGTAAATCTATGATATGACATACATGTGATTAAGCAGCTCTCCAATGCTTTATGACGTAATATTACATTCGTCATGCCTAACAAATTTTCACAACATTTCTCGTAAAACTATACATAAATCTTTATTTGATTTATATAAAAATGTAAGAAATAAAGTATGGTGTTGACAACCATTATTTGCAATTGACGCGAGGAATGGAGGTCAGGCCAATGTATACATTTATACAGGTATTTAACCCAAATTGTTTTCTGTTAAGCGCCATGAGCGTCAGAGCCTGGCGGATACCGGCGCTATATAAATATTCATATAACTATTATTATTATTATTATAGAACAGGAAATATTTTACCCACTTATATTACAGGGTGCACAATGTATTAAGGCACATAATGTGACCAAATCTCTATCTCCGAATGGTATTGGGAGTATCCCGCTGAACGACATTAAATCCTTGAGCCCCAGTCACATAGGACCTCGGAAGCAAAACGATTCAACACAACTCTTTGTTCAGTTCACAGTTATCTGCCTGCAAAAAAGTGCCGTGTTGAATCGTGTTGCTTCCGGGGTCCTGTGTGACCGGGGCTTAATCGAAAACTTAAAGTGATATTTTTTTACACGTGACAAAGACGCACGTTGATAATCCTTGTCTATGTATATAGTTTTCATAACCAGTAGAATCTTCAAGAACGAATAAAGGGAATAGACGAATTGAACATCTTTCTTCTTTTGACAGCACATATCTGATGACATATCTAATTTAACGAACGGTATTTATGCCATGTTACATGACAGAAAGTAATTTTTTACATCACTTAGATTTGGCTCGGCTCATGCACTCATTTGCAGAAGCATCCAGTACAGTTTGTCTGAAAACAAACCACACATGTTTACATTTTCCTCGCATGTTCTTAACAAGCTCAAAAACGATGCGATTCATGTTTGGGAAGTCCATGTACTACGTATATTTTCTCTTCGACTTGAAAGACACGTATGGTACCCTCAAAGTGACAGCCGTGAGGTTGGCAAATATGGAACAAATTGTCCAAACTAAAGCAAGAAGCAAATGGCAAACTCATAATGCTGCAAACAAACGGTTTGTGTGACTGCCAAACCATGGTCAAACGCCATGTCGGGCAAAACAAACATAGAAGGGTTAGCCATGTGGTTACCCAACAACGGAAGCCAAAACACGTGCAAACATTAAAGGTCCCAGAAGAACATCCTGTGGTATTCCCGCAGAAAAATGAAAAACATTCGTGAATAATCATGGTAATGTTCAACTTTAATCCATACACTGAGACATGGTTAATGCAGACGTTCAGTCACCCTTCAGGCGTAAAGAGTCAAGGTATGTCTGTCATTAGGTCATAATGTGCATTTCTAAAGGTCAATATATGGTCATAAATTAGCAGATACTCGCATGGCCAACGCTGAAATGAATGAAGCCGATTCGGGTTGAATGTATGACTTTTACTCAAAATGGGCACTATATGAAGTAAATGCACGAATTTGTGAACGCAACCTCTGATTTGAAACAAAAATTGCTTACCATTGTCATCCTTGTTCGCAATCTGTTGATTCCCTGTCGAAGGTAACAAAGGCATCGGGTCAATCAAGACAGATAACAAAATAATCCACGCACAATATTGAGTATATCTACTCTGCAGAGCATTTAAATAAACGATTCGTGGTCAAATATATAGAAGAGAAGCTTTAGATAAGTGAGCGTGATAATAAAATGGAAATCATACTGTCAATATCCACTTGAATTCAGAAGTTCCGTGTTATGCGCGGGGCTCGTCACATATCAGGTATCCTGTCCGGAAAGGATTTTTCTCAGATCAGCTGCCTACCTTCGCAGAACGCGATGATGGCCCGCATATAGCCCTGAGGTACGGGTAGTGCACCTTGCATCAGAGACAAAGCCCTTGCACTTACTATGCATGAACTAGCTAATTCACCGTGCATGTGATTCCAGCTATGTCCCACGCCGCAGGGTGCGGATGCGACGCAACAAAGAGAAATGCTTGAGGATGCTTCTTATAATGCGCCCGGAGAGGGCGTTAACCTTGAATCTTAATTCTGACGCCGTCCTAATAAGTGATGCCTCTCTTTCCGGAGGGGGTTATGCAACTTGGCAGTGGATTCGGAATAGTCTATTCGGAAAATGAGGAAATGCTAACGAAAATGTAAGGAAATCATTGCCAGGGTCGATGACATTTAATCCTAAAAAGTCATCCATGATTGTTTAGTTCCTTGAATAGGATGCAATACTTCCTCGTAATATAATCCACATTTTGGTTCAGAATGGGAGCAAGAGTTCATTGAAGTCTCTCGTAAATTAAGTTATGATGTGTTACTGGTAGTAATCAGGTCGTTATTGTTTTTATATCAATCATCGGTTACAATATTTGAAACTGGTTTACAAAAATAGACTTTGTCATTTGTTAATAATGTTTTTTTTCCCGAAAATTGTAATCATATAACTACCGATCATTTTCACTGTTTAATATGCAATGACCATTTCAGGATGTTTAAAGATGTATATTGATTAAAGTAATGGCTTGATAATGACACAGCTGCAACTTCTATTTTCCTTTTCGGAGAAAACATATTAAAGTAGTATTATACCATGAAAGCCATTGCTTTGAGAAGATTTTGTTTCATTTTGAATACACAGCATATTCGTTAAAGCCCAAGTATAGTTTTGGTAAAAGCGAATATTTGTATCGCCAAATTTTGTCTTCAAATCTACTTAAAAAGAAACGTGATATCATGAACATGTTGTACAAAAGATTGTACGAAAAATTAACAAGTTTTGGAAAAGTTATAACCTAAAGTGTGG
>BQKZ01001810.1:68419-78574 GCA_036244855.1 Temnopleurus reevesii | reverse complement strand
ATGTTAAAGATCAAACATTTAAAAATTGTTTCTTTTTTTAAGTGCCCGTCACTCTTATTCTTAGCTCAATCCCTCACTTGTCTCCTGTTCCTGACGGATGATACACCGTTGTGCATGATGGATCCATGTTGGATGGAGCGTTCCCTCCATCTTCCCAAGGCTCAAAAGCTTCTTCCTCCATATTCTGTTGTAGCTCGATCTGATATGTCTGCAAATGGATTGGTGAATACTGGAGACTTTCCCACAAGAAATAATTTTCACCAGAGACTTTTGCGACGAAACACAAGATTATGTTTATTTGATGATTTCTGTGTATGAATTGTGCGCGTATGTGGGCGTCTTTGTGTGCAGTTTGTGGTTAACCGATTGTGTGTGTGTGTGTGTGTGTGCGTATGTGTGTGTGTGTTCGTGAGCTCGTTTACGCGTGTGTGGGGGGGTGGGTGCGTGCGTGTGTGTGTGTGTGCGATTGCAAATGCTTGTTTGAGCTTGCCATTATCTGTCCAACTGTCGTACGACCAAAGACTGTTTTTTGTCTTCACCCAGCCACTTGGCGCAAGTGACATTTTGTTTCTCAAGAACAATTGTCTCTTGTTCAGTCATGCATGCAATAATCTACACAAAAATGGTACCAAAATGTTCTTTAGAAAATATTCTTTCAGGACATACCATCAAATTCAGGATAATATTTTTATATTCCAAACAGGACAGCTTCAAAGTTGGAGGACATTTTTTTTTACTCACCCTGTATGGTAATCTACCAAAAGTTGGAGACAAAACTACAAGAAGGATGCAACTCGCTGTACACTGTTACCAACATCGAGAGTTGACTGCGAGTGGTTTATCCAGTGGGAGCTACTGCACGGGTAACAGAGGCGTGGCAGAAGGCACAAGAACCATGTTGACGCTTGAGCAGTTGGCACGGACAAAGTGAATGATGGACAGGAGTAACTGGAGAATCCATACTAGGTCTCTGCAGCTTAGAGGACCTGGGCGGTATTTCACAAGATCCATCGTGGTATTCTTCTCCAGAGGCTGTGGACTTCAGGCCGGACGGCAAAATAATTTTCCCCTGTACAAGGAGGCATGGTCAAGCTCCAGTATATATATGTTCACTCATTGCACAGCATCATTCTTGAACTGGACTTTCCTTGAGTGTCCCTCCCTTTTGGGACTCCAACTCTTCATGTTAAAACTTCACTCAAGAATTATTTGCATCCAAAGGCAGTTGGATGTGCACATTTTTTTACCCTATCTGCGGCTTTGAATTATCAGCAAACATATGGCGCCACATAACTACTTTGGATCATCGTCATCATCATCATTTTACACTCAAATGTTAATTTTGATGAGATTTTTCCTGACATTTCATGCAAATTCTTATGGTCTTTTAGTCATCAAACACCAGTTTGTTACTGTTTTCTTTGTGGGCATCTCACTTCAAGAAGCTAAGAGCAGCAACTATGCTTTTGGTTTTATCATTTATCAATTTATTAAATTCATGCTTGTTTGGGGGCTTGCACGTACTGGCATAAATTCATATTTTAATGGCTCTTCTATATCCCACATCTCTCTAATATCATGACTAGGCAGTTTAAAACCCGTATTTTAATGTGCATTTGTACTCTTTCTTGTCACCTGCATGGCACCTTATGTTGAATGTTACTAAGATTTCTTAGATATTCTTGGAAATTCATTGCCGATGAATCTCCACAATTTCTTCATAGTTGAAAGCTAATAGGGAATGAGGTGTAACACTGCTAGACAATGAAGCTATATTCTCCAAGAATAAGTAAGTTTCTGATGACAGCAGAATCAAAGTGAAATTTCCCATCACCATCATTCAACCTAAACATCTTTTGATATGCAAATCTTCTTAATCATTATTATATAAAGTTCAATATTTTCATCCTTGATTATTTTGTTAGTTAAATCAATAAATCTGGTAGGTAATTTAGAGTGAAAATTTGAAAAAATTATGATATTGTCAAATGAGAATGATGAGACAGATGATAACACTGGTCAACAGCAAATTTGTTGTTGGTGATTTTTTTAGCTGATTTATGGTAAATCTGATGTGCTGAATAAAAAAATCACATGCCTTGGGTTTTGCTCAATCATGTCAAGTTTTCGAGCTATCCTCACATGTTGTTTTTATGTTTTGTTCATATGGACACGTGTGTGGAGCACTTTTGAAGCGTTTGGTGGGGTGAATAGTCAGGGCAAATTAATAATTTTTAAATGAAATGATTATAATGATGGCAATAAATATTAAGGTCCAATAATTTTGGGTGATTTTGTTGGAAATGGCTCAGTTTGAAGCCGGGAAACCTCAAAATCGTTGTGAAATTGGATAAGGCAAAGCATTAATTCATTTGAAAAAAAAACCTATATGGGCAGACAAGCCCAAAATACTTATTTTACAACATTAGAATATAAATCATAAAAAAAAAAGTTTGAGGAAAAATAAACAAGTATTGTGAAAATTATGAATTTTTCATTAACAAAATTATGAAAACAATAAGTATCATTATAGACAAATTGACCACTTTTGGGACGTCAATTATTACCAGCGCTACCACGATATCAGTTTCATATCAGAGAATTGTTAATATATTACTTTATGTATGATAATTGATCTATTAATCAAAGAGATGAAAAAACTTGATTGTTTTAGTAAATAAAATATTATACAGGCTTATACAAAATATGGAAATATTAAAACGTTTATTTTGTTAAATTTCTTTTAAAATATGAAAATGAAGAGGTTTATTAGTATCGTTATTCATTCTTCTCCATAGATACATGGTTAGAAGACCAATTATCCCATCACGAATGTTTCCAAATTTGCAAATTTGTCTAGTGATTTTGGTATTTTCATAATTTTTAATAAGATTCAAAATTCATAATTTTTTCTTTCCCTGTCCAATTTTCCTCAACTTTTTTGTTTATGTTTTAGTAGATTTATGTTCTGCTGTTAGAAAAATAACCATTTGGGCTGGTTTTCCCATTTAGTTTTGATAGAATATCGTTATGCTATCCATTCTTTCTAGAGGATTTTGAGGTTTCACAGCTCCAAACTGGGCAATTTTCAACATAATCACCCATAATTATTTGATCTTAACATTTCTTTCCATTTATATAATCATTTCTGACAAAAATATTTATTTAACATGTCATTTTATCCCGCCAACACCTTTCAAAAGTGCTCCACACATGCGTCCATGTAAACAAAACGCAAAAAAAAAACATGTGGGGATAGGTCGAAAACCTGACCTGATTGAGCTAAACCAATGTGATATTTGGATTCAGCACATCAAATTCACTCTAAGTCAGCTCAAAGAACGCAGACACCTTTCAAAATGTAAAATTTTGTTGACCAGTGTAATGATTGCAAGAATATCCATGAAACAGTCATAGTACTTTGTTTCTATATTCTTTAGCAGAATATTGAATTTGAGGTGTTCTATCACTTTGGCATGGTTTGATTTTAGGGCATCCCAATTCTGTTTTCATATCTGTACCTTACATTCTGATCCTAAGATCACCAATATGCAATAACTATATGGTAGAAATATAACTTTTGGATATGTAGGAAAGTTCATTGACCTTTAACTTTGAACATTAGATGCTATTCCATTTTAAAATTGGGTAATGTCAACTGGTTTTCTTACACAAATTCATGCATTTTGACACTTAGATCAATATAGCTTATTTTATTGTGGAATTATGAGTCTTTTTATGAGTGTATTTAAAGGTCATTGACCTTTGACTGACCTTTGATCTTGATATTGAGATACTGTATCACACTAAAATGGTTTTGATTTTATGTCAGTCCACTCTCTTGATCAAATATAAGCATTTAGACGACTAGACCACTTATTTATTTCCCTTGTCTTACAATAGGATTTTGGAAATGTATTTAACCCCTAATCAGGCTGAGCTTTTTGAGCTATGCTATAGCTGGGTTGGGGGGGGGGGGCGGATTCCATCCTCATTAGATATCAGCCGTAGAACGCACAATCGCGACAAAAATTGGCACGCATGATGCTTGTGGCGTACTCTACCAGAATGTATGGCTGATTTTTCACAAAAATTGTTGAATTGAATATGCTAATTCATGCATAAAATAAGTTTTGAGCTCTTAATCACTAATCAAATCTCTAATTGAGTTGATCTTTTTTTAAATATTCCTTTTAGCATTCTCTTCAAATTTATTGAAAAAAATTCATTATTGAAATCATTTTCTTATCTATTTCATTGTTTTATGAATTTCCTATGTATTTCTTTGTTTTTTACCTTTTTTGTTGTTTTTGACTGATATTTGTAGCAGACATTATTTGAGGCATAACGATGCAAAAACTAATTAATTAGAGCCATTAAAAGTAAAATTAGTCAAATTCTTAAGATATTTCACTGAAAACACAATTTGCATTGACTTTGTACACAAAATAAAATATTTTAGCAATTTTGGGGCAAACATTTTTATTTCAAATGGGCATGGCACAAAAATGGTATGAACGGGCGCGGCAAATTTGGTCTCAAAATGTGCGATACTTGGAAGTTAAAAGTCATGACACGTAGCAAAAATATTTGTGCGTGTGGAGATATTTTGCGAAATGTTGATGGGGTGGATTCCACCCCCCTCGGCCTGATTAGGGTTAAAGGCCATTGACCTTTGACTGACAGATGATTATCATTTATCTTATTTTCATGTTAACTTCTAAGTAGGAGGTAATGATTTATAGAAAGACTATGAGATCAGCCATTTTCATTGCTCTGCAAATTTTTACCCCATAAAGGGACGGACTAATCTTGGAGGGGAGCAGTGTGACGAAAATGATAGTCAGCTTGTAGTGTGTTACGCACGAGCAGTGCGCATACATGATTTGTTTCTATGTCAGGCAGTCGGAATTGAACCACACTCCGGGTATGACGCATGGTGATTGGCGCTTCTTTTTGGTTTGACAAGTAATACTGGTGAGTTGATGCGTTGGTTAATAATATCCAGATTACTATTACCTTATTCTTTTACTGTTTCCTCACTGCTCCTTTTATTGTGTTCATGATTACTTGTGAATGAGATGATACCAAACCGATGAATTAGGAGGACTTTGGGGTTGAATCCAACGTGTGCAGAAGGTCATGAGATCCCATTGAGTAGCAGACTGATAGAAAGGGTGAGCAAGAGGTGAGAAAGAGCCAGAGCAGAGCTTGCCGCGTCAGTTGCGTGACAATATTGATAATTATCCTTTATTTGCTCGGCAACGAGCAGTGCGTGCCTTTAAATGTGTTCCAAAAAGTACTGCAGTGTGCATGACCTTTTCAGAAACTGTTCCTTGTAGATATTATTTGTGCTTTTTTCTGCTCAATTTTCATTTCTAAATAATCTTCAGAATAATCTCCTTCGAGTGATACCAGATTCTGTGATCAAATGATAGGTTCTATTGTTTTATATTTGCTCAGAAATATGGTGCATGCCTTTATAGACTTCCATCATACCTGTAAATATTTATTTGCCTTTGTTTGAAATATAAGGAGGCAAAAGTTGCATTGAAAAATCATAACATTCCAAAAGGAGCCCCTATGAGCTCCAAAATAACAATCGCACATTAAATTACTGGCCAAATTTCTAACAAACTTTTGCAATGTTGTCTGCAATTTTCTGAGCTGATTTAGAATGAATCTGATGCATTGAATCCACAAATGACATTGGTTTCGCTTAATCAGGTCAATTCTTAATCACAACATGTTTTTTTTTTTACGTTTTGTTCACATGGGCGCATGTGTGGAGTACTTTTGATGTAAAGCCAAATGGTAAATTAATATTTCAGTGACAATATCGTTACATTAAGAGCAAGAAATTGTTAGGTACAATACTTTATGGGTGATTATGTTGAAAATGCTTCAGTTTGAAGCAGTGAAACTTATAAATAGGATGAGACAACGTAATTGAATAAACAAGTGAAACGCCACATGGCAGTCTCGCCTGCATTGCGCAATTTGTAAATTGTAGCAATATGGCTTTTAACATATTTCAATCAAGATGGTTCAAATTTGATGAAGATAAAGCAAAGAGTTTTGAAATGAGAGCCAAGGTTAAGTTTTCAGGTTAAGATTTCAGAAATTTGACCTCAGATGACCTTTGACGTCAATCATGACCTGAAAATTTCTCTGCACTATTTGGGCTATCCAATGGACATATTGTCCAAGTTTGATGAAAATCGGGCAAGGGTTCTTTTTTTTTATTTAGAGCATATTCTAAATTGTTGACGCCGCCGCCGCTGCCATCGAAAAAAGCGGCGCCTATGTCTCGATTCTGCTACGCAGGCAAGACAAAAATAAATGCGAAGACCAATTGAAACATTTACTTTTCTTCAGTAGAACATTATTTACTCAAAAGTAACAAAAACAATTTGAGGAAAGATGGACAGGTAATTAATGAGAATATAATGAATATATAATTTTATCACTTGGTGTGGTCTCATTCTTCAATCTCAATCGTCAATTTGTGATTCTAACCAAGTGATATGGTACCGTATCACTTGAAAATGCGCGTATTTAAGAGCGTGTGTGACAATTGGCCACGCGCAGACAAGCGCACTCCAGTACCACGTTACACCTTATAAGATAAAATCGTTGCACCCTGCTTGTTATTACGTGAACAAGCAGGGTGTAACTAATAATATTTTAAAAAGGATGGTAAATACAATGCTAAAATCACCAAACAAATTGAATAAATACTTACTTAAAAGAATTCATAATTTTTTCAGATTTTATATAAATTAGAAAAAAAAAACATTTCCATCTGTCTATATTTGTTACGCCTGAGGGATATTTAATTTACTTTTAAAAAAAATTCAAAATATTTCATTATTAAAATTAATAGATTCTCATAAATATCAAGTCATGTATTGTATTCACTTTTTTCTGAATTGGACATAACATGGTAGGACTTGTAATAAATTGCATCATGAAAGTTGCCAAATTGTCTAGAGTGATGTACATCACGTTTTCACCTTTAAAATGAAAAATTTACACTATTCACATTACCTGTTCAATCTTAAAACTTTTGTTTTGTCTATCCAATAAATAATAATATTTTGGTCCAATAACTGTATGCTTTGCCCCATTCAGTTTTTTTGAGGATTGTGAGGCTTCATTTTTTCATCCTGAGCCATTTTCATCTTAATCACCAAAAAGTACTGAGCATGAATATTTCTTGCCATTAATATGATCATTTATCAAAATATTTAATTTATATTTGGTTTTACTCCACTAATGCGTTCCAACCATGCTCCACATATGCCAACAAAAACAGAATGTGGGGATAGCTCAAAAACCTTACCCGATTGAGCAAAACCAATGTGATTTTTAAAATTTAGATCAAATTCACTATAAATCAGCTAGAAAATCAGACAAACTTCTTGTTGACCAGTGTATCATAATGGCAAATTTTCAGGGAGGAAATGAAGAAAGAAGCTCGCATAGAAAATATGTATTTTGCCAGAAGGAGAACATACCTGTAAATTTATTTACATAAAGAACACATCCTGTAAAACTTGTGATTCTTCCTCCTCTGTGATATAAGAAGTTTGATTCAGAAGTCTTTCTATCTCATGGATGACCTGATGTGACCTTTCAACCAGATGGCGGCGATCAAGGGTATCATCTCTCTCTACACCTGCAAAATATATAAATTCACCTCTATCAGTATATCAGTATATCAATAGCTCAGATATCCAGGAATTTTTATTTTATAAGCAAAGGTTCTGTGGTTCACCATGGTTCATCAATCTTTTAAGAATTAATAGATCAAAAATAATGCATGTGCTAGTCAAGCCTTGCCCTTTCTTATAATATGAGATGCTTTGAGACAATAAAATACTTTGTCAGTGTTCTTATTATATTAGGGTTATAAACAGTAAAATTAGCACTAATTATATAACTTACGAGATAATCGCATGACCATCTGTTACCTTTGCTTTGTTCCCTCTGAACAATGACAAGATCGACCAAACAAAAGACAGACAGTTCGTCATCCCTAGTACCCCCAAATAGACCTGCCTCACGTTTAGGTACAGTAATACTTACGGATGATGAGTGTTCATTCCCTAAATTTATAATACGTACATTGAAAGTAAGTACAATCAATGTACATTGAAAGTAAGTACAATGTACAAGCCTCACGAGCGTGAAGTATGCCCAAACACCAAAGTTGTTTCATGTTTCGCCTGTGTTACTTTTGTCTTGCGTCCTTTGAGCGTGCTCCCGTGTGCCTTTACTGTTGCTCATATCAGGGAGCATTATGAGTAGTTTTTCTAGTATGGAAGTGTAAACTATGCGCACACCGGTATGTACTAGAAAAATTACACACGATGCTCCCTGTAATGAACAACCGTAAAGGCACCTTTTGCCACAGACAGGTCGTAGCAAAAAACTGTGTGCATGTCACTAATTGATCCATTTTTAGCATGCATACCACTTGTAGACCACACATACTACCGGTTGGCTTAAAAGGAGAGTCTACCCACAAATTTCAACGACATATTTTGTTTATACATTCCTACTTAACCAATAATCGCAGGTTATTTCTCAAACCTTTCTAAAATAATGCTTATTTTGTCATTTTAAGGTTCAAATTTCCCGGAAAATCTTATGGTACTGAGGTACAAGCTACGGATGACGTGACGTCAAGGATGCACAACACCACAAGCGTCCGTTTACGTGTACGTTTGTTAAACAGCGTCAATTAGAATTTTACACATATCGTCCTTTAATGCATTGCCGAACAAAACATCGGCACATGTTTTCTTTCAGTAAATTTGCTGATTTGATCCCCTTCTTCGACTTAATGTTCTTTGTTTTTCTATGAATAAAACTTATTTTTCCCGAAAAATATATATAATCGTGATTTATTTTGCTCTTTTTATTATCTTTTTTTTAATTGCCAAATTTCTATTTCTATAGCGAATTTCATATGGACGAGAAGTTTAGTGTCTCTCATTTCGCGCGACTGATCTCAACGAAAGATTTCAGCACTTTTTCTTCAAAATATTCCTTTGTGGGTATTATAACATCCACTGTGTTACTAAGAATGTAATAATGCTTCTTTGTGAAGCAATTCATGGCAACAATCGCCAGGTAACCTGGTCTTGCAAGTAATTTTTCGCTAGTGTCAACGCTTGGCTTTGGTTAGCGGCTGCAGTAGTTGGCGCTGTCCCGACTCAGCTCCGGCGGAACCCGGTTGAGCTTCTCATCTCTCGCTCTCGAACTACATCTCAGTATCCATCGTCTGCGATGCAGCTGTCCGAGGACGAGACGATCTTTTTGGATCAAAATCATAACTAATTGGTTCGTGTTGACGACAAATCCTAACTTTATCGTCCGTACTTTTCATAAAGATTGTACTTTGAAGACTGAGATCAAAATAAAATTACATTTACAAGAAATATCCGCATTGGAAGTTGAGGGTATCAAGTCAAATCAGCATAGGTTCTCGGCTAAAACCGGTAAACATTTTGTACGCGCATTACAATACATGAGATATACCACGGTATCAATGGGGCGGATGAACCTCGTGCCAATTTATCACAGTCTTGCGCTAGTAAAACACATTTTTAATTATTATTTATGAAATATATGCTTTGAATAAATTATATTTATATTTTTTTTAATTTTATTCAATGATTTCTACGAACATAAAAGATATAAATTATTACAAAAATAACAACAAAAATACTTCAAGTGAAGAAAGGCTAATAGCAAACCTTCCAAGAAATCTCAGTTGTGCACCCGTGACGTTACAGGCCTAGCAAACAACAAATTATTACAAATATCAATTAAATGAATATGATTGACTTACAGTTGCTTTTATTGGCAAAAACATGTTCAGCAACATGTACTCCCTCTTTTCAGAAAGTAAAATTTGGGGGAAAACTCTTCTTTGAAGGATTGAATGAAATTTTCTATTTTGACCCATTCATTTGTCCCTTTTGCTCACAGGGCAGTGAGCAAAGCACTACTTGACTTTTGTTTGTCTTGATTAGTTGAATGACATGTGCTATGCTTTCACTCCAAAGCCCATGCAAGAGGTTCACAACATGGTGATGACAGCAGATTAGAAAACAGACACTCATCAAGGATTTTAGATGCTGG
>BQKZ01001809.1:60579-74005 GCA_036244855.1 Temnopleurus reevesii | reverse complement strand
CCCCCCCCCCCCCCCCCGTATCAAAATCCTGGGTGCGCGCATGAAACCAATGTGCAGTTTTTGCTTACAACACTTAGTTTTAATTCCATGTGTTTGGTTTTAGAAAGAGTATAAGTATTTCAATAAAACACCGTAATGTAATTGATTGTCTCTCACTTGTAATTCTATTTGTATAGTATTCCTCATAATATTGCAGAGGGGCAAGGTACATAGCATATAGAGATCGTGGTAATTCTTTCAACGTCATTGAGGTCATTATGTGTGTCCAGGATTTTCAGGATGGGATTATAATATATTTGATATCACAAACTCGTCTGCTCCTCAATGTTGCTGCTCCAACCCTGAGGCATGTTGATTGAAAGTCGTATTCTGGAACATGAGATAAGTAAAAAAAAAAAAAAAAAAAAAAAAAAAAAGAAGAAGAAAAGATCGGGCAAACTTTTGATTGACCTGATGTGCATAATCATGTCATATATATATGTACTGTCATTGTGAGATCACTTGGATCAGTGTGGATGTTCTCATTAAAATGAAAGTATAATCAGGCGCAGGTGACTATCATAGCAATGGCATTAATTGTCTATCTCTGAAAGGTGCATAAAGGTGTATGAATTAGGCTTCAGCAGATTTGCATAATCTGTTAAAAGGTGACGAAATTTCAGTTTTGGTAATCTTTGTTATGGGAATATTTGAGTGGTCATATTTTCCAGTGTCTGTGAACCCATTGCTGACAACTCTCCATTCATTAGACAAAATGGACACTTTATTTGCGTTTTGTTTGCATATGACATGGTCAATACTGAGAGCACAGAGAACGATTCGTATCGGCTGCTTTTTTTTTCTTCATATTTTACAAAATTAGTCTCACACAAATTTCATTGGGGTTGTTTACTATACCACTATAAATCCTGAAGAAGGCTCTGACTCAATAATCCCGTACTCTGAATCAATGGAACTTTCAGAATCCATAGCTCCTGGACGAATTATTGTATTTTCCTGAAAGCTTCAGCAAATAATTCTCCTTGTCATTCAATCAAGGCGAGAATTTTGACTTGATAACTAATTTTTGGTTAGACAAAACCATAATAGATAAAAGAATGATTAAAATCGTTGTAAGATAAATAAAAAAAAACATTCAAATCTATGAATGAAATCCGAAACTGCGGCGCGAAGGTACAATTATAGCATTTCACATACGGCTAAGCAGCATTACCCCTAAAAGCCTTCTGAAAAAAATAGACATGCTAGGTG
This sequence comes from Temnopleurus reevesii, assembly GCA_036244855.1. NCBI lineage: Eukaryota > Metazoa > Echinodermata > Echinoidea > Temnopleuroida > Temnopleuridae > Temnopleurus > Temnopleurus reevesii. The sequence goes on along the minus strand of BQKZ01001809.1, from coordinate 72,754 downwards.
ATATGATGAAAACTATTGGAACTGAACTTGGAAGCAACAGTTTGACAAAGTTGTCGAGATCATGATGATATGAAAATGTACTGCTGATATCATTTACATATTTTTCAAATCCTTTTTCGGTTAAAGGAGAAATTATGAGTCTTTATCACGAACGAACAAAGACATTGACTCCCGCTAGCTGGACTACATCCGAGGAAGTGTCTATGGAACCACTTAAGGTACAGTCACGGCTTGTTTGGACCCATGAGAATGAAAAACAGTTTGGGGTGATGATACATTGGTGTGCACAGCGGATCTGACTGGTAGGACCTCTGACAGTGCGAATGTGCTTGCTAGTGTGAACAGTCTTGTCGCTGAATCGAAGAACGAAAGAGCCAGATGTCAAACGTGAAGGATCTGCAATTACATGTTTAAAGCAGAAAAAAAAATGATAATAAGTAGTTTTGTAAAGAGGCGATAGCTTCTTATACGTCACCTAAGAAATCCTTCTTAGCCTCTTTATATGATTTATTTTTGTAAAAACTGAAAGAATGGTTGTTATGAAATTATATTGATACGAATAGCTCATACCCCTGTTTTTCACCTTACCAAAATTGTTGAATGACCGCATGTAAAAGAGGCTCTAGATGAGATATAACGAGATATAACGAGAAATAATGAGATATAACGAGATATAATGAGATATAACGAGATTTAACGAAGAGAATTAGATGAAGTAGTCATCCTCTCCCATATATGCACAAAATAATCACGTCGTACAGTATTTCAATTCAACATTGGGTGATCAAAACAACACAATGATAATAATACTCTGGTCACTTTAGGTTTCCAATTTAACTGATGAAAAGAGAACCATACCTTGGTTAGTCGTCATCAATGCTGTTGTCGACGCTTCAGTTGTTGTGGATATTGTAGTTGTTGTTTCTGGTTGCGTAGTTGTTGTTGCTGGTTGTGTTGTTGTTGTTGCTGGCTGTGTTGTTGTTGGGGAATCTGTGGAAGCTGTTGGTGTAGTTGCTTGCGTTGTTGCCAGCTGTGTTGTGCTAACTGTTGTTGTTGTTTGGGTAGTTGTTGCTAATGGAGTTGTGGTTTCGATACCTACATTGTAAAATACATTTTCTTGTAAGCATCCAAGGAACATTATATTATATAATATACGACAGTTGACATCTCTTCAATGCATTCCTTTTCACATTATATTATGATTGTGTACTTTTATTCAAGTTTTAACGTGATTATACCTTCATTGTCAGATTGTAATTGTAATGATGCTATGTACAATACGTGTTATCACCGTCGTGCCATAATTCCGTTATAGTGCACGGTCATGTACTATCACGCGTATGTCTACTCCACAATCACAATAGGAATTTCCAAGCGGGCAAGCCTATTTTCATATTGGCGTAAGAAATTTATGCTTTAGATATAATATTGATATATTAATTTGATGTACAGAGCCTATTAATTATAAAGATAAATGCATGTTCTTAAAGTTACGAACAACTTTTATAAAGACTAGAGTAGGTTAATGAGCGAAATATGCATGCAATTCTCGACCATTTAGCAAAAAAGCTGGTACCAGTCGTTCTTAAAGTCTTTCGTTTTGGGGGTTTTCTATGGCCGGGGGAGGGGGTTGATTCAACCACCCTCTCCTTCAGATCTCGTCCGCCGATCGCCGCAAAAATTTGCATACAGATAGAACATAATGCAAACTACAAAATTGCATAATCAAACTTTGGAATGAAAAATAATTATGCTAATGTATGCATAAAATCACACTTTAATTCACAAAATACACAAATTACAAAACCTGGAAAGCTATTTATGTTTGTTAATGTTCATAATAAAATTACAAATCCACTGAAAAAAAATTGTATCGCGACGAATTTCTTATGTTTTTTATTGTCTTTTTATTTTTTTATTTTTTTGTTTGACCTTTCGTTTTTCATTGAAATTTATTGAACCATGATTTTGCCAAAGTTAATTGATTTCATCCCCTTTAAGTGAAAATATCAATGTGTGGATAAATATTTACATGATTTAGATTGACTTTGTGTACAAAATCACGATTTTAAGCCCCGGTCACATAGGATCCCGGAAGCAACACGATTCACCCCGACTCGTTGTTCTGGGGCAGTTAACTGTGAATTCACAAAGAGTCGGGGTGAATCGTGTTGCTTCCGGGATCTTATGTGACCGGGGCTTATGCCATTTTGGGCTTGACGAATCTTTTTAAAGTGGGTGTGGCTTCCGAACCAAATTTTGTTTCAAAATTTGCGCAATACATAAAACTTAAAAGTCGTGAATCGTCGCGGCGATACCTCGTCGCGTTACAGATATATCGCGCGATACGTCGAGGAGGGGTTGATATCAACCCCGGCTGTTTTATGGTTAATCAGGCTATCTTGATACTATTTATTTACTCAATGTATATACCTACCATAAATTATAGTATGGTAGTCAGGGCATCGTTGCATTTCATATTTCTGATTGCCTACGTAAGCGAATCCAGCAGAACCGTCTGTTCCAAACACCACAATATAATAGGCTTGTGGATTCGACGGCTGTGCAATGGTGTAAGTCCACTCCTGACCTCCTGTGTAGGAATAAACGCACACATGGGCGTTTGAGCTTGTCCTCGTTACAGATACCGTGTAAGGAGAAAAATTTATGTTTCTTCCAGTCACATCAAATTGTGACGCGTCACAAGGTGCAGGAGCAACAACAGTGAAATAATAGGACAGAGATAAAGAGTAATCTTCATTCATCCGGATTTAGGATGTCTTCATCGTGTACTGCTCTTCAGGAGGGATGACAACCATTGATAAAGCTCCTTTGAGGAACTGTACTACTTGGATAGGTTCATCGCTGGTAATACGTAGTATGGTGTTAGTGGTTATGTGTCTGCTATTAGTTTGTCCCATATTGAGAGTAATCGACGTCCCATCGACGGTGACGCTAGTGCTGTCACGACCAGCCGTTATCTGTATGTAATATCCCGTAGAGACATCCTCAAATGGCGCCACGTTGAATATAGTTCCCCATTTATCATATGGCGATAACTGCTCTATGGCATAATCACACGTCCCGCTAGTGAGCTCTGGACTATACGCACACATGGATCCGCTGACCACAGAGACAGTTTTATTCGCCAATATTCTCGACCCAGTAAAGTCATTCGATGTGGTGGTTATGACCATTTGATTCCAAGCTGGTAGCTCAACTTCTAAATCAGAGAATGGACTTGAATAGGATACACCGTTGTAAGAAAAGGGACCATTGGGTCTAATCCGAACAAAAGTGACTTCACCTGTCGATGAGATTATCACCTGTCCAAGACCTGGATCGGCCCGTACTGATGCGAAGTATTCCTGACCTTGGTAGGCAACAGGAATGGCGCCTGATGCACCGTATACGTGTTCCTGCAAAGATACAGATATAGATCCTAACTTGTGCGCCTAGAGTACCCCATGGCAGATTAGAGCGCTTTACAAATCTAAAATTATTATTATTATTATTATTATTATTATTATTATTATTATTATTATTATTATTATTACTATTACTATTATTATTATTACTATTATTATTATCATTATTACTGAAAGTCTTGAGATTTAGGGAATGAGATCATGATAGCACGTCAAATCAACGTGCGATTGCTGAAGTTATCATTTACATTATTGTATGTTCTTTATTTACGACTGGCTTATTATTCTTCACTGGTATCAGTATCAGTCGATGTCAAAAATTATCGACATACTTAATTTGAATAATTTACTTGAATTTGTAGATAAATCATTAAACTAATTATTGCCTTCTCCCAAGAATTGTTTCAATTATTTATCTACCCAACACAGAAATAATTTAATTGATATTAACGCAACACCTGCTGATATGAATCGAACCGGTCACTTCCATCGGCTCTCAGTGGTCTATTGATAAGAAACATGCCTAGTCATCAGGCGATCGTGGATTCGATTCCTAATCGATAATGCCTGTGAATTTATTTACAGCTTCTCGGTCAAGCACTGTCAATCAGTGTTTTTCCATTTTGGGATAATGAAAGAATCATTTCAATTACTTGAATTCATCTCACATTCTATTATTATTTTGAATATGTTCAGATTTTATGCAAAAAATACATGTCTTTTATGTTCTACCAACTGTTTTTGATATTCGTTCAAAAATGGACCCCGCTGAAGCGATGAAAAAATAGCACCTTGGGGCCAATTACACGGAATGATCTAAGATAACCTCTTGCTAGGACATGGTGGCACAAGATGCTAATACGTCTCGGCAAGAAGAGGATAGCTAAGGCCATTGCGTGCTATGATATACTTACATTAGATTTGTTTCCATAAAAGTACACCCGAAGATAATCATTGGGACTGTTGCTTGTCAACGATGTTGTACCGGTATGAAGGCCGTTCGATCTGGTTACTGTAAAGGATGCCGTAAATCTCACCTTGGCGCGAGAGGGCATTGGTGGCACCAAGAAGCTTCCAGCTTGAGATAGTGCTGGTCGACTTATGGTGTAATAAAAATCCGATGACCCGTTGGTTTGGATGTAACACCCAAAGTCGTCATCCGTGGCAACGTTGGTGAGACCACTTGCAAGGAGACTAAAGGTAAATGAAGTGCCGAATCGACTTGAGTCTGCATCATCACCAACTGTGGAGAAATATGAAGATAGTGAGACACAAAAATGCAGTGGCCCAACAGCTTTGATTTACGTCGGTTATATTATTTCTGCGGGTTTTAACCTATACACTTCATTTCTACATTTTGAATATCGAAGTTACTCTTTAAATATTCACAATTAAGAATTGGGTGCTGTCCAGAAATAAAAATGAACCACCTGATTTAAATATGAATACGCGCATACCTATTTTGAGATTAATTGTCACTACATGAGGAGCAAATGTCGTGGGAGTATTTGTCGCAGGAGCATCTGTCATTCGAGGAGCATTTGTCGCAGGAGCATTTGTCGCTAGATGCGGAGCAAATGTCTCTGAAGCTATTGTCATGGGAGCAAATGTCGCAGGAGCAATTGTCGTGGGAGTAATTGTCGCGGAGCAAATGTCGCATTTTGAGGAGCATTTGTCGGAGGAGCATATGCCGCAGGAGCATCTTTCGGGTTACCTCATTATGAGGTCACTCCCATAATTACTATAAAATACATTTTGGAAATGGAACAGTCTGGAATTAGAGAGCGGGGAGAAAGGGAAAAGAGCACACATTTGGGTCTATTACATGGGCTCTTATCCACCATGTCCACGCAATCCCTCATTAACCTGATTAATCAGTTCATAATACATACTACATCAACCCTAGAAACGACACAGAAATAAAACATTTTCTGTCTTCATCAAATAGATTTTATTCATTTGACTAAAGGAATGCAAATATAATCTGCAACATTTTGTTCCTCGTCTGCTGAATGTCAGTCTAATGTAAATACACATTTAAGATTATAATACACATTCAAATTCAGTTTCTGGCATGTCTGATGACTGATCTACGTGACACTTGTTTGAATTCGGCGCCAAATTAGAAAAATTGTGGTATCTCGTTTTATTTTCTATTAAGTAATTCAAATAATGAGAAGGGGGTATATTTAGACTTCAAATAATCTTTTTCAAATGCTAGAAACTACTGCATGGCCACCTATATAGTTCAACTTACCTGTGCATGTCTGTGCCTGTGCAACACAAGATAACCTCAGAGTGAATGTCATCGTTATGCAAATAATCACTCGAAACATTTTTCCAGAAAACGTGGTCGACTTATTGAGAAAGAATTATATTAGCTGCAAACAAAGAATGAAAGGGTTGAGAATTACCAACGAGGTCTGTCGAGATATCAGTTGTACTATCTACACACTAAGAAATACAAATCATGCAAGCCTTGACGAAAACGTGCAAAAATCGTACAGCGAAAAAGGGTATGTGATCAAATCATCAGGAAAGAACTGCGGTATGCAACAAGGTTTTGAGAGGTTTTAAGTGTGAGCATGCGCAGAGCATGATATATGCAATCCTTAGGCTAAAGAGAAAGCAATACAGTGTGTCATGTAGTCAAAAATTGCATACTCTGTATCACCCTCTGCAAACGCTCACACCGAAAGCCTAGGGTCTGTACTTGCAGACTACCTTTTGACAAGTCTTCAAGTGGAGACTGTTTTATGTCAATCGGATAATATAATTGTTGACCGCATGATTCTAGCTTAATCAGTCAATGGGTGAGACTTCATCACAACGTATTGAATGGATTAAATGCTCAATCACACCGTTGCGTTAATAATCCAGTGTTATTTTTGGGGGGCGGTTTGTGAAAGACGCTCCATGAAACCGAAATTAAGAGAGAAAGACGCTTCGCCGACGCTAACGCATGCATAAGTAGAAGCCAGTTGAACGCTCTTAACGTGGGTCAAGCGTCTTCCATCTGCATTTCTGCACATGGAGCTTTATTCAAATTTCATGAGCACTTGGCTGACGTTGGCCAAAGCGCTCAGGTTTGATTGTGCCCTTACATATACTATAAAAGTGATTCTTCTGTCACACCTCAGAACGGCGACCACAGGAAATCGAACAGGCGCTACCATAGTGCTGGTCTCTTTTAGAATTGCCATTCGGTTGCTGACATTATAGGCATGCCATACACCCGCCAATCATCCATCAGCGCCCTTGATGAATTTTCTCGGCTCAGTGCCTAAACAAGGTAACAACAATCCGAGCATCGATTATATATCGGTCGGGGATGAAAACGGGTCAGGCATCGGTGACATTTTAACTTCATCAACAACAAAGCGATACCGAAGCAAGTTCTAGTTTATGATCATACTTTGATCACGTCATCAGCTCCCGACCGTCGATGCTCTAAAATGCAGCGTTGTCCGACCTCTGCTTGTTATCTGGGGACAATTCCCACGGAATCGACTACCGATTGTATTTTTTGCATTTTGATCATAACATTTTAGTAGTACCCAGATAGCCTTCTTTCAAGGAAACGGCAAAATTGGCAAAATTTGTGACCTTGGCTTTAAAGACCAGAGCTTGAGCAAAATCAACTAGGCTTCAATTGAGGGCTTGATATACATATAGCATAAATACAGATGACGGAATGTCAAATTCTCTCTAGTTACTATACTTAAAAAACACTAAATATTATTTGTCCGCCCCTCCCATTACGGTAGCAATGAGGGGGTTGGAAATGTGATGACTTTTGTGCCGCTGTTTTCACTTTATTGATTTGCACAGTTTACTTATGTACCGGATGGAAATAAATCTTACATTGATGCACACAATCGCCTATAAGTTATTGAGAACTTATATCCAGATATATGATGTGCTTAGATTACTGGTGAAAGAGATACCTGCACTGTTATGCACATCCTCTTAATTATATTGCATAAATCGTGCCGAAAATACAAAATAATGCGATCACTTTCCAACAAATTTTTTCCGGCGTCGCTAATTTATTCACCAATCTGCGTTACTTTTGTTCATTGCATCTGCCTCTTGGGAATTCTATTCAATCCCTGCTTGTACGCTCTATTCATCACGATCGCCAAGTGATTTACTTTTACATTCATGACAGATTATATTGTTCTGTCATGTTTTTCCTGAATAACTTACGACGACTCGTCTCAAGGGTGAACATCAAATGCATAATTCTTAATCACTGTTTAAGGAATTTTATTTGACGAATTATCATATACTAAATCTAAGCTCATCCTTATCTAATTTTCAGATACATACGAGTTTCAATTTTTGCAGTTTTTGGCGATTTTGTGTAGTAATTAGCGGTAAGGATGATTTTCATCAAATACATAAGTTAACATGAATTTGTGCAATAGCAAAGTTGAGTGTAATTTTCAATCATCTTTATCTGTATTCCCCGTCAACCTATCTCTCTATTGAAGCAGAATGTAGGCATGGGTGAATTCAGCCAAGCTGAGGACTTTAAATGCAACTGCCTAAAGTTGCCAAACTTTTTCAGAAGCCCTTTAACGATAGGCAGATCCTGGTTGGTTCGCGGGGTTTATTGCGATAGTTTATTGCCCTCCCCCTTCCCTCTTTTTTTTTTTTTAACCCTGATAAAGAATCGATCAATGACAAGCATGGCCAACAATGGATAAAGAATACCCATCGATCGAAAATGACACAATGTATTAAATCTTGATTAGATTTCAATCACAGCAGCTTAACATCTCGGATGAAAATGAATATGGACTCGAATATCAGTCACATTGCCAACTGCCAACTAATCCTAAAGCAGCATGCACAACGGATTATAAAAAAAGCCTCGTGTATTGTCATCATCTTTCTATATGAATACGATTTATTTTTTATATTTTTTTTTAATTATTTTCCTTCGATGCCGTCAGTTGTTAATGAAAACCTAAAAGGGAAAACTAAATGAGAATTTTATATAAAAGCACCAACATATTAAACAATTCAGCAAAAATGTCTGTTGATCATAAAAGCAAAATTGCAAAGTAGAAATGGTCAAAGCACATGACAAGGCAACGTGTTAATATGAAATTTTAAGAGGACTTAGCATGGGTTTCCAGTTTTTGTAAAGTGTTTTGTTTTATTGAATAACCATGCTTACTTTCATATATTCCTTTTGCTCATAATAGCAAATGTAATAAGATAAAAAAAATCAGATCATGTATTGGGTGAAATAAAACAACAAATAAATCTATGTGAGTAAGCTATGCCCCCCCCCCAAAAAAAAAAAAACGAAACCGAGATGTATCGAGGGATCATGATAATTCAATTCATTAAATACAATTACGTCACAAAGTACTTGGTGCAAATGTTTTCCCCGACATTTCAAATAAGATACCCAAAAAGCTCATTGGTTTAATAACAAAAGTCTCTATCGATGTCCCGTGGTATTTCATTTCAATGATATTGGATTGATTACTATATAGTTACCACTTTTAAAAACTTAAAAGATATAGATTAGCAATCATCTGAAATTAATGTGAAACCAGCTGATGTATTCTTAAATTGCTTTCCACGCATTAATATAACTGTGTACTAAATAAGAAACACATTTTTAGTTTGAATCCTATGGGCCACTATATGAATGGACCGGCAGCGGCGCGTGAAAGGTGAATGGAGCTTCCGGTGATAGTGTTTGTGTGGATTTGTTACAGCGTAACATCTGAATGGTTTGAATTGATTTATATTCATATCAAATGCATACATGAATTAACACGTTTTCGATCATGTTCAATAATTTCAAACAGGGCATTTATGAGATATTTCAACATCAACACTGAATAAATTAGAGTATTGCAGGAAAGGTCGGTATTGATATGAACTTGATGAAAGGGACAATGATAATCGTAATTAAGGTCAAGAAATAGATCGAGGAGCTATAAGCACTTTTTCATTTTCATTTCTACTCTTCAAATTGATTCAAGTCCAATACAATGACCATGAAGATCTGCATCGATGATAGACCTTGGAAGAACCTGCATTCCCAATTGATTCCAAGTTAAAATATTATTATTGTTCGGTATGTCTACGTCACAGGGGATCGATAGTACAGACTTTCGTCGAACAATACAAATATCGCGCGTCGATGTTAATGTTAATTGATTAAGTAATGAACGTGATGAATGGTTCGTATCACAAATAAATGTTTGGATAGCAACATCACTATTCGTGGAAATGGTTCCCGTCAGACTTTATATTACCAGATATAACCTCAGACATAAGAATAGGGAAACGAAAAAGGAAAAACTGTTCAACGTATAAAGCAGTTTTGGGGAGATGGCGCTCGTGATATATGAATACTTTGTGAGGTGCAGTAAAAAAAAAAAAAAAATCACCACAATGCAGTTTTTCAATAGCAAATTAGAGCATGCTCATAGTTTGTTTGAATAAATCGATCCATAAATGTAATATCGCGAAACAAAAATGATGCCGTGTGTATTTTTCCTCAACGGCACATCGCCCCATGAATAAAGCGAATGCGAATTCACATTCCATTTAAATTAAAAAGCATAATGGTAATGAAATGACTTCCAAAAAAAATACGATACTTCGATTATGCGCCCTAGTTTGCAGGCTATAATGTGTTTGTGAAACTACAATATGAAAAAAAGTTCAGGAGCTGCGCCCCCTCTCCTAGTTATAGATCAATTTTGATCAATTTCTGAACTTCAAAGCCCTGCGGTGGAAGCACTTTTCTTTCTCTCTTTTTTTTTGAAAGTCGCAAATTTCCTCTCCCTCGCCTTTGTCGCTTATATTGCTGTCAAATCTTATATGAGCGAGCTATATAGAAAACGATATAATTATCTGATAATTCATTTTTCTCGTTCGCTCGCTCGTTTGCTAGTATGATTTGGAATAATTACATTTGGCATTGTAACAATATTTTCTTTTGACATCTTGCTGGCTTTGTCAGGTAATCTAGCAATGAATTCAGACATCAGACATTGCTTATTTTCTTATCTTTTCTTTAAAAAGTGTGTCATGTTTTCCTCATCACATTGCTTGCCTGTAATACATTACTATCATCATCTGCTAACTAGCTGATGAAGTGGTATCAAACTATTAGTGTTAGATTAAGATCCATCCCATATAAGCATTTTCCCCTTTTTATTGAAAAAAAAGTTATTAATTTTTCGCTTGCTCGTTCAAATTTATATCTAATGACGGTATTATCCAAACAATTCATATTTTCTCTATTTTCCCTACATTTATAGGGAATGGCTTTTGCATTGTATTAAGAAAATGACATAACAGCCTAAATGAAGTCTATTTATCAGATTAATCATAATTTTATTCAGCAATTGGGTGTAATAAATACACCGATTTAGAACAAATTAAAAGAAGCGAGTCATGCAGGTAAATATAAAGTACGTAATCTAATTGTGTGAAAGACTTTTCGATAACTTAAAAAAAGACAACAGTGTGGTGTACAGTCTACAATAATTTGGAGCAAATTATATTCTAATGAACGGTAGCTCCATTCAAATTGGGCTCGTCCCGCATTATTGCTAGCTGAATTAAGCGCCCGCCCCGACAACGCCAGCGCCAAAGCTAATTTCATGACCGTTTCAGAAATCGCTTTTCAGCTCGTAAAACGCCCATGGTTTCACGAAGGGGCTTTTAGATAGTTATCTGATTATTCATTATTTGATTATTCATTATTTGAGTTTCTGCTGTCTGTTCAATCATGGGGCTACATTCCATATATTAATGTGCATTTATCGCGATCAAACTCTCTGTTAACCGATAAATTGCTGCACCAATTTGAATTTGGAACATAATAGACAAGAACTATTGCACTAACAACAAGTTGTTTATACAAAAAAAAATACTTTTGTTTTACAATGAATGGTTTGATAGAGGCATTGTAAGATTGAGATGTTGACTATTATGGAAATCTGAAAAGAATAGATGAAATAATCTCCTGATTAAAATCTATGGATAATAAGAGATCTGCAATGTTTGATTATGCAAAGTTACGTCGAGCCATACCTAAAATTTGGCTTACAAAGAATTTTGTTATATAAGAACGCATGGTCTCAGACCTGAATTTACCAAAAATGAAATCAGGGATTTTTTTTAATTGATTGATGTAAATTCCAAATATTTCTACAACCAATTGATTGGACAAGAAGGTAAAACTACACCCAAAGAAACTGCTGTTTCTTTGGGGGAAATATGACAAATATGGATATAACATGGAAATTTGTTTGAAAGGAACTTAGTGAATATAAAAAAAAACAAATGAAGAGAATTTACTTTCAAAGTACTGTACAATTCATTACCTTTGAAAAGAAATTTGTTAAAATGGAAACTAAATCAAGACTTTATTTTCCTTTTTTTTTTTTTTTTTACAGAGGAGGAAGATATTGGCATGCTTTAGTTACGTGTATATATAAAAAAAAACTTTTTAAAATTATATTACTTAGCTTGTAGCGAATATTTTTCATATTCAATAGAGATAAACATTAGTTTCTTGATAAAAAAAAACCTAATCATGGATAAATCGATGATTTTATTACGATAGAGTTGTGAATTATATTATATTGAAACAAAATTCAAATCAAATCAAATCAAATCATTTCATTTTACAATTCTTTTGATAGTTCAAATAATACAGTCATAAATAATAATGGAAATAACTAATATTACCAAAAAAA
>BQKZ01001808.1:64569-78084 GCA_036244855.1 Temnopleurus reevesii | reverse complement strand
TCCCATATTGAGTGCATCGTTCTTAGTTTTCCCCTATTGAATTACAAATTGAACATTCTCTTTTCCTCAGCCACTCTAAATGAGGAATTTCTGGTATGAAAGACCCCGTCCGTCATAAACTTTTCCTTAATTGCCAGCCCTGGAAGACCCAAGGACTTCACCGTCATAAAAATAATCGCCTACCCCTTTCACAACTGATTCATCCGTGTTTCACCGACATTACCAAATTTGATGGTTTTATGACTTGGCAGTTTTATTACTTGTAATTGGGGAATTCGTTGTTACAATAGGGTGAAAATGAAAGTCTTATTCCCAATGGCCCTTGCATAGCAACCAAAGTGAGTGCTTCAATGGTTCACCTTGATTTAACACCTGTTGCACTACTAAAGCAATGTATATTCATGCCTGATTCACCCCAAAACCAGGTACGCCCGAAACTCATAGTGTCTGTATTGTTCATCTTTTGAATTTGACCAGGTGTTTCACATTCATGAATCGGAGCTGTTGCTCCATTCATGACAACTCCCTGGTGCTACACTCAACCAAATATGTAGATGGGTACCAGTTAGAATTAATGTTTTTTTGCAATTGCTTAAAAATCACAGTTATTTAAAATGAAAGTGTTATGAACAGACAGAACACATTCGAAGGTATAGCGGATAGAAGCGGGCCTACTAACATTGATGCACATTTTACGCACTATATGTAAAAATGTTGTTTTTGACGACTCAAACGCTTGATTGACGCTTACCCGACATAACAAAAAGTAGTACATGTAAACCAAATTCCAAGAAATCTAGTTCAAATTTACTGATTAGTTCAATGATAATGGTTATAATAAAAAATAATCATAATTACAATGAAAATATTGATAATAATTACAATGATAATAAACGTTCTCTTTATCACTCATTCAAGGAAGCCAAACGCTTAGAAAGAATAATATAGATGATAAAGAAATACTGATAGTTTGGCCCTAGAATACATGGTATTAGTTCTCGACAATACAAAATAATGATAATTCTTGTCAATACGTTTGAATCGATGATTGACTGATCTATTCAGTTATGCCCAAGGCACCATAGATGAAAGACGACCGAGGCAACGAATTGCCGCTACCCTTTGCTTGCAGATTTGCCAATGGGTTATCCCAACAAAATATGCACGTTTTGTCATTAAATTATTTCACTGTCTTGCATTTCATGTATGCCAACAAAACAGTATCAAAAACTAGATGTAATGATTGTGAAAAAAAAAATAGCAATTTCATCTTGTTTACTTTATTCGGACGCACGCGAATCAGTGAAGCTCGTTTCTGGAAACTGGTCTCCAAAGAGAAAATAATATGCACAATAAATTCAACGTTGGACATAGGACATAATGCTGTTCATAGTGGTACGCACGACTCTACGAACGACTTATGGTCCTTTTGGCAAGATGAGTTATCATTGAGGGCAGGAAAAGGTCAACAGTCGTTTGTAAAGTATAGATCTTTCAACAGATTCCAGAAACACATCCCAGGAATGGAAGCTTTTATCCTCAAGCCATTTGCCAATCTTGCCGATCTGGGAAGTTTAATCAGAAATAATCTTTAAAAGTTGATCTCGTCAGTTAATATCACGTCTTTCTGTTCTAACGACGTGATGAGAGGTTATGAATTGTTAAATTCTTTGCGTCCTCTTGTATTCCCTTATTCATTTGTCTTTATATAATCTAGTATGTCTTTATATATATGTTATGTTATCCATTTATACTTTATGCTTTGGCAGGGCTCTCTTACAAAGCAGGCCATGTGGCTTTAATGAGACAATCTTGTCTTATAAAGAAAACGTGAATAAATAGATGAATAAATGATAAACAAGATGGCTACTAATTTTGTAAAATGTGCTTTGCTATTTAGGATGTAAAGTTATCATTATCGTAGACGCCCACTGCCCAACCAGACGTCTAATTTATTTTCGTTGCTTATACTGCTTGCTCTTGACCTGTTACACAGTATTTTGTTTTCGTAAGTGATTGAATAAGGGTATCCTAGTGTTATTTGAGATGATTAAGCCCGACTAAAAGATTCATTCCCGCACGAAGACGCAACAACTTCTCTTTAAAAAATAATGAATCTAAGGGGGTGTTGCTCAAAAGTTGCAATTGATCGCAAGTTGCAGTTGATCGGAACGCGCCAATCAAAATCACTGGGTCATGCGCCTTTTGTTAAATACGCATACCGTGCGCCAAAAGTTGCATTTTATTTGCAGTTGATTTTGAGCAACACCCCCTAAGTCAGGGTGATGAGTATGGTTATGAAATAGAAGTGGAAACCCTCACAGAACAACAAATCATAATCGTTGTTTAGCAAAGAAAATTCTTTGCAATTGTCGCACGTTTTCATTGCTGAACTCGCCAACGAACTATTTTCTTTAGATGACCGATGAACCATACATCCCTCTATTGAAATCCTCAAAGACACAATAAGTGACAGCCTGGGAGCGGCTTGCAGGTATGCTGATCAAATAATTCATATAGAAATTAATCACAATCATGCCCCCGCAACAACAATGGAAAAAAATGAAATAAACTCGGCCTGGGTGAGACATAAAATTGGGCCACCTGATTGGTTGAGGGATGTAGGCTAGAAGGGCGTTGTCGGCTTAGACCGAACTCAAGGCAGATAGACAACCGAAGCGATGATCATTAGGAGAGGTACATGATCCTCATTCATCGAGATTCATCAATAAAGAAGATCAGGAATTGTTCTATTCGTCGGTTGTGTGTAAAATACGAACTAGAAATAGGAAAGAGGATTTGACAAGAGTTTTATTCCAATCTGTAATAGAAGATCAGGAATTTTTATATTCGTCGGTTGTGTGTAAAATACGAACTAGGGGGTTTACAAGAGTTCTTATTCCAACCTGTTGATTTGATTAACTTTGAGGAGGGGGTAAGGTGTGACCTCCCAACATGGCTTCTTCTGCGGGGACCATGTCGATCTTCCTCTTCTTCCTCGCCTGCTTCATGTGCATCTCTCTGATTTCTGGGCAACTAAACGGTAATATAATTATTTATTTCCTTCTTTTCTTATCCCTCTTTTTCTCATTTTTTCTTCTTCTTCTTTTCCTTCTTCTTCCTTTAATTGTGCTTCTTCTTTTTCTTTCCTTGATTCTTCTTCTTCTTCTTCTTCTACTTCTTCTTCCCTTACTTCTTCTTATAGCTCTTCATTAATCTTTCACTTTGTAATTTAATTTTATGATTTATCAGTTGGAAATAAAGTTTGATTTGAAAAGTCAAAAGTCTTCTTCTTTTTCTCCTTTTCTTTGGTTTCTTACATTGTAAATATGACATATTTTGTCTCTTGACTATTGTCATAAGATATTCTAATAATTATAATAACAAAACTGCAATTAACTGAATTCCTCTTTTTCCTCTTCTTCTTTTTCTTCTTTTTCTGTTTCTTCTTCTTCTTCTTCTTCTTCTTCTTCTTCTTCTTCTTCTTCTACTTCTTCTCGTATTTCTACTTTTGTTCGTTTACTCTTTAAATACGAGCGATTAAAATGTGATTTATTTTGACAAATTAAATCTATAAATTAGTTTTTAATTTGTTAGTTTTTCGTTTTAATCATTTTAATCTATGAATAGGGCCTATGAGATTCCAATTATAAATTTTTAATCGAAATAAAACTTGGTCCAAGTTGAGATAAAGAAAAAACAATCATTGGTTTAATCTGATATGGTTAAAAAAAATTAGTCTAATTCATTAGTTGTTTTTCTTCAGATTTGTCCTCTACACTGAACATTAAATATGAATTACTTTTTGATGGCCCGAATTTAGAAAGTATACATCAAAAAGGTCCTTAAAATTGGCAATCCACCCGGTATTCATTTTATTGTTATGTTACTATTTAATTACGCTTATAAATGTATTATGTTCTGAATGTAATTAATATGATTAGCGTGATTATGGCTTCTACCTCTTATTCTTTTTTCTTCTTCTCTTTTCTTTATTTTCTTTGTATCATTGATCTTCTTCCAATTATTCTAATTCTTCTTCTTCTTCTTCTTCTTCTTCTTCTTCTTCTTCTCCTCCTTCTTCTTCTTCTTCTTATCATTATTCTTCTTATTATCAGTGTTGTTATTATTATTATTATTATTGATATTATTATTATTATTTTCATTTGTATTAAAAGAATGATAATATATTATCCCTTTCATCATAGAGACAGTATTTTTTTTTTATCTCTTTGCTTTCATTAAATTTCTGTTCTATCTTTCAATTAAATAATGATTAAACAATGTTTGAAGTCATAAAAGTAACAATAGTTTTCCTTTTCTAGGCAGCAATCGATTTATTTTTAGCAAAAATATACTTTTAATATATTCTGCAGTAATTTTTCAGCAAAAACACAATGAGTAACAAAAAATGCATGTACATAAAAAATTAAAAAACCCAATGGAATACATAAGAAAACTAAAGATTTTCGGCTTTGTTTGCACACAACCAGTTATAATTAGACTAGGAATAGGCCTACGCATGAAAGTAAATTAAACTGTAAATAATACTTATTTTGACGTTTATAGCAAGAAATCAGAAATTACAGCATGCGTTCATGTATAGCATAACTTATTGATTTGGGATATTTTCCAGACAAACTAACTTTAGTATTTTAGTAATTTCGCTCTACCAGCATGCAAATTTTTGTTGCGATCGCGCGACCGGTGGTTGAGATCTCAAGAGTTCCTAGCGGCCCTTCAGTTTTCCAAGCCTCTTTTAAAACAGTACAGGCTTTTAGGGTTAACGTGATGCCTGATACTTAAAGCCGAAGAGTGCCGAAGAGTATCTATTCGATCGGCACCACAGAACTGTTTGATTTGATTCGATTTGATTTGTTATATTTATTTAAACACGTACGATTAAAAACCAGTAATTAAGCACATATATTTGCAGTAGGACCGTGCAGTAAATATGATTGCAACATGTACATTAGATATTAAAAGTGCATACTATTTATTTGGCACTCTACATCTGTGGGCCTAGACCGATAAAACAGGTCTATTTCGATCCAGGATTTGCTTCGCTGAGGCTATCGCCTGGCTACGCATCCTTCCTCTCTGGAGGGGGCACCACCAAAAGTCAGAAATCGTTAAAAAAACCCTCCGAGAGTCAGATTTTTCTGTCTACTGTGGGCCAAAACTGTGGAATAGCCTTCCCCACTTCATTAGGAGAGCAGAGACGCAGTCAACCTTTGAGTCCTACCTAAAGACCTATCTGTTCTGCCCACTACCCTGTCGTTAGAAGAATGACCAAAGTGTACCATCACTGGGAGTTCTTGGACTGAAAGATAAACCATAGCACTAATTAGGACATTGAAATCTGTGAGACATTATTTTTTGAGTAATCAAGCGCCATGATCGCCCAGCTGTGGCGGATACCGGCGCTATACAAGAGGCCATCATCATCATCAACTCTTCGGCGACTCTCTGGCACTTTTCAGCACTCTTTTGGCAGTCTTTGGCGCTCTTCGGCACTCTTTGTATTTTAGTAGGAGGTATGAGCCTGAAACGGGGTGGCAGCGGCGGGATGGGTAGAAACAGACGGTGTGAAGTTAGACAGGTTATAATTGCATAGACCGATAAAACGGGCCTATTTCGATCAGGATTTGCTTCGCTGAGGCTATCGCCTGGCTACGCATCCTTCCTCTCTGGAGGGGGCACCACCAAAAGTCAGAAATCGTTAAAAAAAACCTCCGAGAGTCAGATTTTTCTGTCTAATAATTGCATACCTTTATGAACCTGAAAGCTTGCCCAAGACTTGCCAAACATGCAAACTGGATTACAAGTATTGTTACATAGTTTTGTTATCAACCAGTTTGTTCTAAAGGGATACCGGACTACCTAACTACGCTCGTTGGAAAGAAAAAAAAACGCACATAAATGTGTTAGTAAACCTGCCTATTGTGGTGAGTAACAGCTGATGTAGTTCGAAAGCTTCAAGTTAATAGTTGGGGTCGATTTTAATTTTTTTTTCACATTCTTTGTTTGCACTCAGCCAGAAAAGACCAAATTAAAAGAAAAAAACACTGCCCCGGCCACAAGTATTAAAGTCTGGAGCAGCCGATTACTTTTGTTAAAGCTCCATATTTCTTTTTTTTTTACACTCTATTCAAATATAAGCAATGAAATATTGGAGCCGAGTGTCGTGAAAGTTTGATACTTAATTGCAATGCCTGTGCCTCCTTGAGCATATAACAACAATTCATTACAATGAGTGAGCGGAGTGAAAGAGCTTATTTGTTGCATTTATAATACCAATTTTGTCAAATTTTAACAATATGTAAACTGACCAATGAAATCACATTTTAGAAAGACCCTATTTTTGTAGTCTTTGTACTTAAATGAAAATTTTAATGGATTTGTCATTCGACTTTTAAAGACGTAATTTGGGGAGGTGAGCAACTTTTAACAATTCTGTAAATAAATATTTTATTCCATTGTGAGCCCAAAAATGCAGTACTAATGCACATAAATTAATAGAGAATGAACCAGCATTAAAACCCTGATCAAGGTGAAATAACTTTATATTAATAATTTTTTCTGTTGACCCGTTCACCTCCAAGGGATCAATACCCTGGAACTGTATACCATATCAGCCTCCTTAAAAGCCCCTTCTATGCAATGGGGGCAACTTTCAATAATCTCCAACCCTTAGGTGGCGTATTCTCTCATCCCTGCCCCTTATGGCAGGCCATTTCACCACCCCTACGTTTCGTTCTGGAAATATTTACATCAGGGTTTGTTGGAGAATCATTAGGAGTAAGCTTGATTAGGGGGCTAGAGGAAGGCACGTTGGAGTGATTTTTGTGGGATATTTTTACAAAACCTGTACAAGGGGGGATTAGATGGGGGAGATTGAGGTTCTAATGAAATTCTGTGTGCTTATTTCGGGGCTAATGGACGGGACCCACTCATATGCGGCTTGAAAAATACACCTCCCTATTTTTTACGCTCAATGTTAAACACTTTTAGGGGGATCTATATTTGTACCAAACATAATTTCATATTGTAAACGCAAAATTCTAAGTTCTTCCTGAAACTAGCGCTGAGCGACATCCAGTGCCAACCTGGGCTCTTTGTTAAATCACAGTTAGCTGCCTACGAACAAAGAGTCGTGTTGAATCGTGATGCTTCCGGGGTCCTTGGTGACCAAGGTGTTTCTTCTTTCTCTTGTTTACTATGACAGCAAATAATCTCTAATCAGCACGAGAGAATTCCTTTAGAAGTCATCTTTTATTCTCCTGACTCAAACAACAACAACCACAATATAACCGTGGATGGCGCTATAACACTTTGTACATCATACATGTAACACCTTTCCTTTCAAAACAAGAGGAATGATTCTTTACTGTCATATGTGGGTTCATGTGTATCTTCTTATTTAACCGATAGTTTCACTGGATAAAATTCTTCACTGTTATGTTTGGGTTCTTTAAATTTTGTTTCACAAACTTATTAACAACTGTATAAAGCATATTAAATGCAAAACATGCAAAACACTCCAAACATAACAACCGTTAATGTTTTACTTAGGTAAAACTCATATTAAACCAATATACTGTAACTACAGGACATTGAAAGTTTTTTGTCTTTATTTCTGACACATATAGTCCTTCAAGTATGCCGGTGATTTCCTATTTCGTACACTTCTGCGGTATGGTTGTACTGGCGGTTCTTGCGTTTCTTGTGACACGCTAGTTTCGCTTTCATTGTTTTCGGGTCGCTCTTGATGTGACGGAAATGACAACGTCGCAAAGTTCGGTTCACACGCTTCCGCTGTTTTTCTCAAATGTCTACGATTCCTGCGTCGCTGGACACCGCTTTCTGTTTCGACAATGTACGATCGATGTGCGACTTTCCCGACAACTTTCGCTTTCTCCCATGTGACATTCTTTCTGCGCGGTTGAATTCGAACTACATCTCCGTTTCTCAGCGGCTCGAGATTTTTCGCATCGCGGTTGTAGTACTTTTCCTGTCGCTTTTGATTAGCTTCCTTGCGCTTTTTAATGTCTTTCAGGACCTTTGGTTCAAGTAGTTCAGCTGCTATCGGAACATTGTTCTTTGTTCTACGTCCCAACAGTCTCTGTGCAGGTGAACTATCCATGCTCGCGGTAGGGGTATTTCTCCAAACGAGAAGACTGAGGTAGAAGTCTCCATGATCGCGTGTAGATCTTTTTATCAGTCTTTTTGCGATCTTTACCGCAGCCTCGACTTTGCCATTACTCTGCGGGAACTCAGGCGAGCTTTTTGTCAATGCGAATCCGTATGCTTTCGCGAAATCAGCGAATTCCTTCGAGTTGTAAGGAGGTCCATTGTCGCTTTGTAGAGTGTCCGGAATTCCGTGAGTGGCAAAATGTCTTTTCAAGCGAATTATGACGGCTGGTGCATCTTTCTTCCCGTGAAGATTGTCAATCTCGAAGAAATCAGAAAAGTAGTCAACAGTACATAGATAGCTTCGGCCATCTACCTCGAAGATATCGCAGCCTAACTTCTCCCATGGACGATTGGGCACATCATGGGGATGAAGTGTTTCTTTCTGTTGTCTACTCGGGTTCTCATTGCAGATCTCACACTTTGATATGTAGTCTTTGAGTTCGGCTGACATTGATGGCCAGTACACACATTCACGAGCGCGTTTCAGTGTACTCTCAATGCCAGTGTGTGCGGCATGTAGCTTATTTCGGATAGTCTCTCTCAACGCACGAGGTATCACGCAACGCAACCCTTTGAAGACAATTCCATCATCCATTGTCATTTCATGTCGTATGCTGTAGTATGGGCGCGTTTCCATCGGACATTCGCGAATCGAAGAAGGCCATCCTTCACGAATGTACTGCATAACCGACTGCAGTGTACTGTCCTCAGCTGTCTTCTGCTGAATCTCATGCCTAGTTGCTTCTGAAATGCGAAGACCATCAATGAGATGAATGCTTTCAATCTCAGTCTCAGTCTGCGATCGTTGTACATCATTCAAATACGCTCGGGATAATGTATCAGCGAGATACAACTCCGGTCCGGGCATGTATTTGATCTTGACTGTGTATCGGTTCAGTCTCAGTAGTAGTCGCTGTAACCGCTTCGGTGCATTAGCTAACGGCTTGTTCATTATCGCTACTAGTGGCTTATGGTCGGTCCATAGCGTAATCTCGCGACCATATACGAACTCATGATGTCTCTCTAAGCCGAACACTTGTGCGAGTAGTTCCTTCTCTATTTGCGAGTATCGCTTTTCGGCTTCCGTAAGAGCACGACTCGCGTATGCGACAGGTTGACCGTTCTGAAGAAGTGCGAATCCTAAGCCAGCTTGTGACGCATCACCTTGACCTTCCGTCGGGCATGCAGGATCGAAATACTTCAGGACTGGAGCATCACACACCTGTTGCTTTATCGCGATAAACGCATCTTGTTGTTCAGTTCCCCATTGCCATGTGCTATTCTTGTGTGTGAGGCGACGTAGGGGCTCGGTCATATCGGACAAAGACGGCAGATATCTTGCGAGATACTTGATCATGCCAATAAAACGCTGCAACGATTCGACCGAATCGGGAACTGGCATGTCCGCGATTGCTGCTACCTTCCGTGGATCTACCTTGAGGCCATCGCGAGAGATAATATGTCCCATGAACCGGACTTCCGCGCTCTTGAACTCTAGCTTATCTGGATTGAGTTTGATTCCACGCTCGCGACACCTATCTAAGAACATTCGCAGATTCTTGTCATGATCTGCATTCGCTTCTTCCAGCGTATCTCCACGACCAACAATCAAAATATCATCTGCTATCTTATACATACCTGGAAGACCTTCCAGATTCTGATCTAAGTGACACTGAAAGATTTCAGGGGCTGGACTAATTCCAAAAGGCATTCTACACCACCTGAATCTCCCCCATGGGGTTTGAAAGGTTGTCAGATACGAGGACTCTTGGTCCAATTCACATTGTAGGAAACCCTCCTTACAGTCGGCCTTTGTGAAGACCTTCACCTTGTTTAGCATAGGTAAGACATCATCTATTACAGGTAATGGATAATGACCACGCTTTAGTGCACGATTCAAGTACTGTGGGTCGATACAGACTCTAACCTTTCCATTTGGTTTTTCCACAGCTACCAATCCTGATACCCAATCTGTCGGTTCTGATACTGGTTCAATTACTCCTATTCCCTGTAACCTATCTAGTTCCTTCTTTAGTTTTTCCTTTACTGCTATTGGAACTCTACGTGGTGGCATAACAACAGGTTCTACACTACTATCAGTCTGGAGATGCACTGTTCCAGGCATCTTCCCAAGACCTTTGAAAACATCCCCGTATGTCTCTAACACTTCACTCTTTGTGTTTACACTTTGTGACTGACCTGAGCTATCCTTCACATTCTGTGACTGATTACATTGACCAACGCTACTCTGCACTACTGCAATGTTTTCATACTTGACTTTGATAAGTTTCATATATTGTGCTGTTTGTGCCCCTATCAGAGGTACACAATCCTTATCTACAACAACAAACTCAACATTGTACTTCTTGTGAGTTTTAGGATTTTTGATCCACACTCTACAGTGACCTTCAGCTTCAATACTGGCATCACTACCATACAGACTAAGCCTTCTAGGACTCTGTACTATTTCAACATTGTGTGGTACATGCTTCTTTGGAAGGATATTGACTGTAGCACCGCAATCTACTTGCATTTCAATTTTCCTACCTTTGATGAGAAACTTTCCCATTATTTTCTTCTTGTATGGGCCCTTCTCAGTATCTACTGCCATGACACTTTCATCCGAGTCAGTGTCCACATTAGTACTACTATGCAGGGCTTTTACACTGTCCCTGTTTCTTTTCCCTTTGTTTGGCTTATTACTCCTAGTGCTGACATTGACCAATTTACATCTATTGGCAAAATGATTCTTCTCATGGCACTTATTACATGACTTGCCATAAGCCGGACATTTCTCTTTCTGCCTAACGTGAGAGCGACCACAGAACTTACACTCTATCATGTCACTTTTCTGTTGTGACCATTGCTTATTGCTACTCTGTGGTTTCGACCGATACTTATCTACCCTAGCAACACTCTCGCCAGCCATTGCTTGCGACTGCGCCATTGACGCTTCATGTGCACGACAAATATCAAGACACAACTGCAGTGTTAGATTCTGCTCTTGTAATAACCTCTTTCTAACCGAGTCATCAATGATACCTACTACTATCCTATCCTTGATGAAATCATCAGCAAGCTTGTCAAACTCACATGAGCTTGCTAAGCTACGGAGCCGTACATAAAACTGTTCCATCCCTTCCCCTCTTCTCTGGGCACAGGTATTGAACTTATACCTCTCATAGGTCAGGTTTGTTCTACCCCCGCAATATTCTTTCCAAAGTTTTAGTATTATTTGGAAATCTTTCTTTTCATCGGGATTCCGAAAAGGTAAACCATTGTGAATCCTGACAGCCTCAGGGCCAATTGCAGTCATAAAATGAGCAATCCTGTATCTGTCATTCTCGTTTTCTAACCCTGTTATTATTTCATAATTCTGCCAGAGCTCATAGAACACACCCCAATTCTCTTTCATATCGCCCTCTAGTGATAAGGGTCGTGGGAGTGGAACATTGCCTCTCATCATTCTTGATGGAGGACTGGAATTCAATCCCTCAGAATTATTCTGTTCTGTCATAACTCTCGTCTTTCTATACACTAACGTGAAAAGCAATAAGGACAATAATCCCAATTAACAATAGTCAATAGGCCTATACAAGAATGTAGTGCTGTCAATACTAAAACAATTACATACTGCACATACAACTGCATAAACTGTGGGAGGCTACTTTACTCTAAACCTAAGCAAGATCACTACTCATCAAAAACACTTTGTTTTCACAACCTGCTTAACATTAGACTTACAAATACAATCTATGTCAACCCACAAACAACATCTATGTTTCGTGTATACAAATACATGCTCATTAATACCAAGTGCTACTCAACTTAACCAAATTACCAAGTGACAACTCACAATAACATTGGTTTGTTTTCACAATGATTTCATGAGGCGACTACGAGTCGTGGAATCATATTACACACGGAACACGGCCTAGACGCATACACGCGAAACAACGCGATGGGACTACACGGACGGGCAGAGAGCTCGGACAACGAAACGGCGACGATGATCCATAACGACCACGAAAATCACGCGAAAGAGTCCGCTTTCGACAGAGATGACAGTCCAGTTGGAAGAAGAATGTTCCCAAGTTCTGACGCCATGTTTCTTCTTTCTCTTGTTTACTATGACAGCAAATAATCTCTAATCAACACGAGAGAATTCCTTTAGAAGTCATCTTTTATTCTCCTGACTCAAACAACAACAACTACAATATAACCGTGGATGGCGCTATAACACTTTGTACATCATACATGTAACACAGGGCATAAGACTATTTGGAGCAATGGTCCCACAGAAAAAGTGGCTACTGTAGAAAGGTGGCCTCTATAGACAGGTTCTATAACATGCATTTTCACCTGGAGGGAATCGACTTAAGTGGCCACTGTAGACAGGTGGCCTCTATAGACAGGTTCTATAACATGCATTTTCACCCGGAGGGAATCAATATTTAGTGGCCACTATAGACAGGTTTGAATGTAGATGCAAATGTTATTCATTCGCCAAACTAGAAAGCTTGCCTGAAGCTAGTCCGAAAGCTTCTGTCTCTTCACTTTTGTGGTTGTTTCACTTCGTTTCACCAGGTGGAACAAGGTTTAACAACCACCCAAATGAAGAGGCCCGAAACCTTTGGACTAGCCTGAAGCATGCCCATCATAGCAACAAGTAATGGATGCACAATGAATTCCAATACACTGTAAATAGTTCAATAGTCACGGTTGAAGAAATGTCACGTAACTATGTTTGGTGGCAAGAAATGTATATAATTTTAAATCTATTACTAAACCTGCCTAGCTATTTGTACGATTAAGGCTTATTATTCTATGTTCCACAGCGATACAAAATTGTTTGATCAATGGACTGAATTTCAATAATAAGAACTCTCTTTTTTTTTGTTTCTAGGTTGCGACAGTAATCCCTGTCAGAACAATGCTGTCTGTGTGGATGGCCTGATTTCTTACTATACATGTCAATGTACTGGGCTTTTTTATGGCCGCAACTGTGAAATACCTTTTGACCGGACTGCATCAGGTAAGTTTAATTCAAGGGTACCAACCCTTGCTGTCAGTGGATGAAGTAGAATTTGAGGAACAATTTTGAAATTGTGAACAAGATCAGATGATTTTTTTAAAGATGGATTAATCCATGCCAAATCTACCTTCAACTTCTTTTACCCATTAACTGCTGCGGTCCACATTTATGGCCCAAGAACTTTAAACTGCCATACCTAAAATCTGTGTGCATAACAAAAGGATACAGAACTATTATGCATGAACCACTTTCTCAAACATCCATTTGATATTAGTTGTCAATAG
>BQKZ01001808.1:0-63900 GCA_036244855.1 Temnopleurus reevesii | reverse complement strand
CTTATTTCATTCATGACTTTGGGCTGAAAAGAATTCTTCTAAACTTCAATAGCATTACTGATATGTTCATGTCTGTGTCAAATTCTTTCCTAGCTCATTATATATATGGCCATATATCTTGCTAGCTTCTCTGCCGTTCAATCTTATTGCTGTGAGTGCATAGTATGCCAGTCCATGTGAGTGACTATCTGTCTCCAGCAATAACGAAACAGGCAGCAGTGAATGGAGTGGAAACAGATAACACAAAAATACCACTGATATACACAGAGCTTTAGTACAGGGCTTTGATTTTGTTTTTTATTTGACGCCTAATTACATATTCGAAGCATTGTTTTCGGAAAGATCAATCACTAAAAATAGTAATACCTTTTGCCATAATATGTTGTACATTATTGGAATGTAATTGAATGTGAATTGCACCAAATTTCCCCCAGTATGTCTGGTGGAGGATTCCAAAATATTTTGCCCCAAGGTTATTTGGTTGCTAAGATACGGTACTAGATAACAAGCAAGTGCGTGTTCCAACAAATCCCTGTTCCCTAATTTATTGCATTTTTGATTGACTGCCCTAGTATGTTGAAGACCAGCTCCCCGTGATGGGCGAGCTGAATATGGGTGGTTCACTGTACTGAGTTGTGAATGTTAATTCTTAGTATTCATGAATTAAATTCTTTTCAATTAGATTTCTAATTAACAGTGCTCATCATCTGGAAATTGGAAGAACTTAAAGTCAAATCTCCCTACTGTGCCGATGCTCCCCCCTCCATTTGGACATGACGCAAGAAGCTTATTTATTTGGGAAATGCTCCTATAATGCGATTACAGCACATTAAATTGTCAAAAGTCCGTACCGTGGTATACCCCTCCCACAGTTTTGGAGACAGCAATAGTTAGCAATAATCAGCTTAAATTGCAAATTACGATTTTTCAACCAAAGATTGGTTCTTTTTTCTTTGGGGGGAGGGGGGAGGGGTTGCCAAAGTCAGGCAAGCATCTTGTGCTTTTTCTAAAAAGCACTTGCCCATTTCCATGATTTCAATTGTGCCCCGGGCAACATGCAGGCAAGAGTGCTTATACGTAGCACCCTGATATGTTAATAACTTTCTAATTTTTGAGGGGATGCCATACTTATGCTTTTCCAAGGAGAACACATTTGGCTCAATTATGTTTCAATTGAAATGTTTAACTCTTATTTAGGGATATATCAACACATGTTAATAGCTTTCTATTTTGTGAGGGGATATCGTATTAATGATGTTTCTCCAAGGAGAACACAATTTTAGTTCAGCCATTTCACTATTCCAGAGGTGGTCCACACATAGGCCTATATGCTTTATTAATTGTGATTATAAACTTTTGTGAATCATCTTTCATTTCTTCCTTTCTCTCTGCAGAAATCTGCCCGTATAACAATGGCGTTGGGAATGTCTACGATTTTGTACAAACCATTTCAATTGGAAATCCAGTTGAGCACAGATTGGAATGTGCATCTCTGATCCGGCTGCATGGGGCTTTGACCGTCAACTTTACATTCACGTATTTTGATTTTGAAACGTCAGAGATCGTTGCTCCAAAGGACACTCTTGCCTTCAATCAAGGAGATGTGGCATTTACCGATGATTCGGCGAGTTGGACCTATCATGGTGCTAATTTACCACAACCAAACTACATGTACAGTTTTACATATGATATTAGCACAGAGGAACAAGCTCCTTACTTCTACCTGCAAATTTACACAGATAAAACTGTGTTTAGTGAAGGCTTCACGCTGGAGATAAGTGCTGGTAAGTTCGTATTAAGCAATTATTTATCTTATCTTTTTGTAATGTAAGCACGTGCAACAAAGCATCAAACAGTATTTTACCTTTGTACATGTACCTACATCCCTGAGAATGCATAATAGGGCCATATTTATTGCTTTTCCAAATATCTTGTTGAGAGTAATTATACTTAGTAGCTAATTGTTTCCATGTTTATTTTTTTAAAGGAATGTTTGTCATTTACACATATTTTACTTTGTGATCTTTTAGGACTGGAAGATCTGGTAGTATTAAGGTTCTCACTTAAAGCTGTAACATTTTCGTTTAAAATATGGAAACTTATGCAGTGGGAAGTCGAGTTTGTACAAGTTACCCGCTCGCATTCTCGCCTTAAAGCCCAAGTACAATTTTGGTAAAAACAAATATTTTTATTACCAGATTTTGTCTTCAAATATATAGTATCATGAACATTTTGCACAAAAGATTTTTGTGATGCTGCACCACACTATTTCAGTATTTTCTTTCTTGATTTTTATAAAGGACAAATTCCCATGCTCAGAATTGGATGAAAATTTTATAATTTAATTGTTGTGTATATCTCTATATCATTCTATTGTCAAATCTTGGAAATAACTTTGTATATGCTCTATAACAAGCAAAATAATGCTATAACCAAGAGAGGACGCTAAATATGATTTAACGGTCAAATTAAAATTTTCAAAAGAATCAGTTTGTAAAAAAATATGCTATTGTCTCAAAATGTGTATTAGAATTACATGTCATGATTTCTTCATCTTTACCAAAACTATACTTGGGCTTTAACCAAGGTATTTTTATTGTTTTTTTTTCATTGGAATTTATTTCTGAACCTTTTCAAACCATATTCATGCTAAAATTATCTTATCCAATAGAAGAGAAAATGTTGATGACTATGTGAATAATTATGGAAAGTACAATTTACCTTGCCTTTATACTCAAAATCATGATTTTGAGCTATTTTCGGCGTGACAAATGTTTTTCGAGCGGGCATGCTAGCTTGGCTTTCAAGTCAGAAGCCCAGGCACAACAACTTTTGCATCAAAAGTTGCGCAATACTAAAAAAGAAAAAAAACATGAAATGTTGCAGCGATTGTTCTTCACTTAAAAGGTTTATCATGCGACAAGTTGAAGTGTCGGCTGCTGATTTATCCTCCTCCCGGCCTTTTTTGGATTAAATCTGAATTATACTCTTTCTAAAATATAAATTTAGCTATCGACCATTATGTAAACCCAATATGTGGAGGCGTCATGGTGTAATGGTTTAGACTCTCGCCTTTCAACTAGAGGGTCACAGGTTCGAATCCTACCATAATGCTAATTTCCCTCAGCCAGAAACTCATCCACATTGTGCTGCACTCAAGCCAGGTGAAGTGAATGGGTACCTGGCAGGAATTTTATTCTTTTATGCAGCGCTCTCTTACAGCTGCTCTGCTTAAGCTAGGGTAATTATGCCACATTGTAGAGCGCTTAGGGACGACTGATAAAGTTAGTGTTAGGAGCTAAATAGGAAAGAGTAATTATTATTTTTGTTAGATTTTCATCATTTGCTTTCAATTCTGCTTTGCACAGATGGTGATGATTGCCTTCAGGATCCATTACCATGCCTTAATGGAGCAACTTGCCATGATCTTATAAGGGATTACTATTGCACCTGTGCACCAGGCTTTCAAGGAGCAGACTGTGGCATTAGTAAGTACTGTAAAAGCCAATGTAGGCTGGGAAAATGAACGATGTTGAGGTGTAAAATAAAATGTCTTTTTCAATCCTCTAAGTATGAAGGGTAGCGTGGAGATAAACTAAAGATGAACTCAGGAGAACACTCGTATGAGAAAGGGAACTTGACTCGATGAAGTCCGGTACTGCTCTGATTTTATTATCAAAACAAGATGGCTGCTTTGCCTGCCGGTTCATATCAAATTATATCAGCATATTTAAATGAATCAACAAACAAAAGAGAAAGTGGATACACCTAACTAAAATGGACCAACCCCATTCATTAAAAGAACCAATAAGAGATAAGGGATGATGTGGCAAAAGGGATGAGGAGAATGACCATGTAAGAATGTAAGAATAATTTAACTTAATGAGCTGAACTTAAGAGTCAGGTGAATGATGTAATGAGTGAGCTCACCTGAATAGAGAAGGAATGGAGGAGCATGGCAGATTGATAGGATGGGAATGGACAGGTGGTGAAAGTGATATCTGAATAGTAAGAAGAGAATAGGAAAATGCCAGACTGCTTGGCAACTGAAATGGAATAAATGTATGCTAATATTATTTAAAAGATAGACAGTCAATGAACTTAAAGGTAAAATCAGACAAACAAGAAAGCTAAACAATGTCCAAATAACGACCTTTCACCAATTTCTATAAGGGCATTTTCCTCTGCGCCTCATTGACACACGTGATGTAACTCGCGCACTCAGTGTAATTATGTAGAATTTTCCTAAAAATCAACTGCGTGTAAAGTGAATGGGATCCAGAGAAGGATTATGAGAGGGGTTTTTATTTCATCTTAAATTATATTGTTCTTGGTAATACTTTGCTGAGATATTTCTCACACATAATCTTTAGGATGCTTGTGATAATATCAGATATATATTGAATATGATATTCATTGACTTCATGTTTTTTAAGGCTTTACAGTTTAGGTGCGCAGACGTTGGACCTCCCATCATACACATAATTCTGGTGAATTCATTCCTGATTCTACTCGAGATAACCAATAACGCCTGTGCACGTGGGTGCGAACTGCAGCATTAGTGAATATGAAGGGAGGGCTAAGGTCTGCGCAGCTTAAGTTTTGGCTCTTAAAATGCATGTATGAGAATTTTTTCTGCAAAATCTGACCTAAATCAATCTTTTTCGATGTAATATATTTCCCTCTCATTTTTGCATTTCAAGATGTTTGGCATCTTTCTCTGCATTCCATTCACTTACACGCTTTTGGTGAGATTCATGAAAAAGGCTTCAATTCATTGAGCACATGAGTCACGGTATGTCAATGGCCTGAAGAGAGCATTTGTCGCTGAGGAGGGTGCTCATACCATTCTGTGAAAGCCAATTATTTAGTGTACATAATTCAATTGTATTCACTCACGATTCAAATTTAAATTACTATGCGCACCTGTGCACGAAGCGGCATACTGCAGCATTAGTGAATGCAGTAAAAGCTATTATATTGTATGATTGGAGGTCTAAGTTCTGTGTGGATTTAGTTTTAGCTCCTTCAAAGAATCTGATGTTATCACATAAATTCTGATGAGAATATATGTGTAATATCTCAGCAAAATCTGACAAAGAACGATGTTAATTTTGATTATCTTCCAATGCTTTTTGGCTTTTCATCCTCTTTTAAGCCTAAATCCCCAGTTACAGAAGCCCGGAAGCAACAATATTCAACAAGACTTGTTGTTCTGAGGCAGTTAACTGTGAACTTGACAAAGAGCTGTATTCGATTGAGTTGCTTTCGGGTCTCTACATGACTGGGGCTTTATTTTCTTCATTGTGTATATGTTCTTATTAAAGAGTGATAGAAAATGGAACTTACCAAAACTATGAATTTGTAGGTTTGATCATTAGCAATATCATGGGTATCCAGTCCTCTTTGGCCATGCCCATGCTATTGAAGTTTGAATTCCTTTTGGGTGTGCAATTGAAAAGAATTGACTAAAGTTGACTCTCTAATATAGTTTGATGTTGATAATGTAATGGCACGGTGGGACAAGCTCGAAGTGGTGTACACGTGTTGGAATAAGCACTCAAAGAGCAACAGGTTGAAATCTTCAAATCAAAACGAACCAAAACTCCATTTATTTATTTAATCAAAAACTGTGACAGAATTGATGGTATTTGGTTGCTCGGAAGCTGGCGAAATTGGTTAAGTAAGAAAATTAAAAGTCGGCGGACTGGGCGATAAATGCAAGACAAAATTTATAGCTGCAACATGACAAACGGCGGCTCGGCGAGGAAAACGGAAAAAATGGCCACGCCTTTTTGTTTCTTTGTTTTTGTTTTTTGATGGTGTTTGACGTATCTACATCCCGTACACCAGTAGCTAGAGGTAATTCGAAAAAACCTTGATTTAGCAAACAACATATAATACTGGTTCTGTCCTGTGTCTTATAACAATATTCTAGTTACTATACTTTCCTGTATTCATTGATTTTTATATTGGTATGGTAAGCTTCTGCTGGGAGTTCTTATGATCTATGTTAAACTTTCAATCCAATAGAATGGATGAAGGTCAGGATGAGGTCATGATTTTTGCGATCCGCAAGCAGATTCTTTGAGGTCATTTGGTCGGAAGAGAACATTAGACTCTGCTGTAAGATAGCCCGTTGCGCTGCATATTTGGTGCATTTTGTCAGGAGGTGGGGTACATCATCTTCCTACTCAAAGATGGCCACGCCTTTCTTTATGCCGGCTCGTTTTATTGCCCATTAATACACGCAGCGAATGAAGTTGGACCTCGACCAATCATCGCGCATTACATCAATGCAAACGATAATCTGCGCCCTTTCGGGGCGGGGATTTACATGAATGACATAAACTGCCCACATGTGTTGTGTACGGGCCGTCTCGACCCTCGCCAGGTCGCCACACCCACAATGGGTGGAGCTTCCTATTCTCGAGTAATCAAACCAATTAATTAGTTCAGGTATACTGGAAAAACACCTTTAGAAACCACATACTTGACCAACTTAAAATGCCCACCATCTGGTGCAGTAAATGTCAATTCATGTACATCACACAAACATAAAAGTGAATACATACTTGACCCAACTAGAGCACTGAACACCTGGTGCGGTAGCTGGCAATATTCAGGTACATTGGAACAACATCCTTTGTCAGTTTCCTACTTTTCCATTCCATTAATACTAGTGATTGCTTAGGAACCAAAATAAGATGTCTCATGTACATTGCAACAACAACCTTTGTCAGTTTTCTACTTTTGCATTCCATGAATGCAAGTGATTGCTTAGGAACCAAAATAGAATTGTCACACCTTAACTCCAAACATTAATACTCAAATTGACTGGGCCGAATTAGTGGTCTAGCGCCCTCTTCACAAACAATTAGCAATAGTAACGCCACGGACATGGTGAAGCGTTTTGGGCCATCTTTCCAGTCCTTCACAATAAATTTTAATTACGGGGCATTAACTTGGCCCCACGAGGTGTTCAAGCTTTAAGAAAATAAAGCAGAAATAAAACATTAAAACTGTTATAATCTATTGAAGTTAACATGGATGCCACCCAATGCCATTTTTAGTAGAAGCAACGGGTGGGTGGAAATTTCTTTTGTTATCAATTTTCTTTTATTTTTCAGAACACAATTTACCCAATTCATGAGGAAAATAAGACTTCAAAGGGTATGCAAATCCAAAGAGCCTCTCAAAACGACCTTCCAGGTCATATTTCCGATGTTTGATTTTACTGTGATTTTTCAATTTTAGTGAGAGTAGTCATCAAAGTTTTGGTGGGACCATTTTTGAAGGTTGGTAGGTTGAGCGCATCCAAACAATTTTTTTTGGCCTTTAATGATTTGTTTATTTAATCTTATACAAATGTATATCTCAAGTAGATGTCGACGGTCAGACTACACCATTAAAAATTAATCTCCTTTTTTTAACTGCAGTATGCAATCAAGTTCTTTAAAAACTTGTCATTTTATAAGGAATATACTTGATAATTCTTTCAATAATTTAACATTTTTTCATGCGTGAACAGATATCGATGAATGTGCGAACAATCCATGTGTAAATGGGGTCTGTGTGGATGGAATTGCTTCGTTCACATGTAGCTGTGATCCAGGATGGGCTGGAGACATATGTAATGTCGGTGAGTATATGTAGATGGATTAATTCAATTCTGCCTTTTGCACCTACAAAGTTTTCGCCTGGCTCCTTACCCCCAAATGGTCTGTAAGGTTACCTTACTTTTACAAGTACTTGTAAGGCAGTATTGCTGCTATACTGCCTAAATACTTGTACATGTAATACTCAAATGTTATCATTTTGTTCCTTTTCATATAGTGAATACAAAAAGGAACAAAATAACAATATTTGAATATTAAAGAAAATAATACATTTACAAGTATTGCGG
This sequence comes from Temnopleurus reevesii, assembly GCA_036244855.1. NCBI lineage: Eukaryota > Metazoa > Echinodermata > Echinoidea > Temnopleuroida > Temnopleuridae > Temnopleurus > Temnopleurus reevesii. The sequence continues at coordinate 55,994 of BQKZ01001808.1, read as the reverse complement.
TAGTATAGCAGCAATACTTCAGTACAAGTACTTGTAAAAGTAATGTGGTACAAATGTTGTACAACTAATGTGGTAGTATTGCAGTAATAGTGTACGAGTACTACTGTAGTACCGATACAAGTCTGGTAGCCTAATGCGGTAGTATTGCAGTATAGTGAAGTATAAATTCTGCTGTACTAATAATGCAGAACCTATGTGCTGCTAATCTTCTGAAGTATTAAGCACAGTCCTTCTTTTCCAAGAGGAGTGGCGTAACTGCCAACTTTGAAAAAAACATATGCAGACTTATAGCTACCATGCATGAGTTGTCACACCGCATTTATTATATTACAGTTAAACCTGCTTTAGGGACCACCTGTATAGAAAGACTACCTGTCCATAAAGACCATATTTCTTGACTCCCTAAAGCAATTTACATAAAAAGGACTATTTGCTGATAAAACCTACTTTTCTTTCTTCCTTGGGTGGTCTTTATAGACAGGTTTGACTTGATTTATACCTTAAACACTGCTTTTTTAACATTAAAATAATTCGTCAAGTCAGAATTTTCCTGATTTTGATATCACCACCAGCAAAAAATATCAGGCTAGGATGATGCCAATGAAACTGGCACTTGACATGGTAATGAACGGTTACAAGCAGATATTAATTTTTGTTAATACCGCTTCAGCACCACTCAGCCGCTTTTTATAGACTAATATACAGTATCGCATTTTTGTAATTAATTAAATAGGCAATTAAACAAAGTTGGAATCTAAATGACCAGATTATACACATGATGACTAAAGAATGCATCTGTTTTTGAAAAGGTTTCCCTGACTTTAATGACACTGTAAATTAGCAATTTGTAATTTCCATTGGGCAGATGTGGCATAATTTTGGGCACATTATATATTTTGCAAGTGTGGTGATGTCAAGCACTACAGTCAGTGTTTCATCGATTAGCATCATGGTAGGGACATTACAGACCTTCTTATTGCTTGATATCACTCGCACATCTGTTGCTGATACTGGTAGCATAAGTTGATTTTGTATCATTCCTGAGATTAAACGCCTATGAATTCGGGACTCGTAACGACATCCCCAAGAACACCCTCATCATGTTTACATAATGGTGATTCCAATTACCGGACACTTTAAAATTTTACAGGCAATAACTTTTTCAACATATTTTGGCTATTTACAATCATGAAAATAACTGAAATGTTCTTTTTAGATCTCATCATCATTCCTAACACTACATTTTGGCCGCAATAGCTGCGCTTCAATAGGTGTTTATTTTTCTTTAGGTGCGCGATTTCAATAAATATTCGGTATCACCATGTTGTCTGTTTATTGGATTTTCACTATACAGGAATAGTGGCTGGTATCACCGTACATGTATGAACAGTATGTTAAAGCTTTATTTGTTTTGTTTTACTATCATAGGAGTGGAAATTACTGAAACTGTAGTGACAGTCAGCTCTGGTGATATTCGAGAAGGTGCCGATCAGTCCATCAGATTTGATGTTCAGTTGAGCCCGAGTGCAGAGAGTGCTAGCGTGAGTGGTCTGGAACTTTGGCAGATAACGCCTTTCTTCAGCTCGACCAGTGATTCATCCGGAAATGTCCAAAGCTTCCCGAATGCAATTCTAACTTCCGTCCAGAGTAGCGTGCCTGTTAATGTGGGTGTTTCAACCAACATTGTTGGCATTGATATCGAAGTTGATCTGTCAAGTGGACCAACCTGTTCAGACTTTGATTACTTCTGTGTCAGAGTAGAAAGGAATCCAGCATCCAACCCTCAATTCTCTCTGTCTGGGGTCCCTAATGCAGATTCTTTGATTGGCTGTCAGGCGATAGGATGTAGAGGTAAGTTTCATGTTTATCATTAAAAATGCAAAGGGTGCTTAAAGAAAAACAAACGTGATATTAAATCCCCTAAAATAGGGTATCATTGTGGACTTTGGGGCCTAATTGATCATTCTATACCATTTTTTCACTATAGAAATAAATTGAACGCAATAAACCAGTAATTAGTCATTTAATAATCACCCCCTGGATGAGATGCGCACAACGTTTGTGAATTTATGCTCCTGCGCAAGTACGTCATTAATTGCATGTCTAACTTCCTTCCAGAGTAGTGTGCCTGTTATTGCAGGTGTTTCAACCAACATTATTGGCATTGATATGTCAATGCCAATACCGAAACCGGAATAATATCTCAAATTGTTACGAGCAGTGGTGACTTTTTGTCACTGCTTCAGCACCATTTAGCCAGTTTGACCAGGTCTTTAGATTAATATACAGTATTGATATTTTTTATTAATCATTACGTAATTGAACAAATTTGGAATCACAATACCCATATTATACAAACAATGACTGAAAATCATAATGCATCTATTTTTGCAGAGGATTCCCTAACTGCAATCAGATGACATTGTAGAATTTTCATTTCTATGAGGCTGTTGTAGCATCGCTCATTCTGGGGACATTGTGTCTGTTGCAGGTGTGGTGATTTCAAGTGCTACATCCAGTGTTTCACCGATTAACATCCTGGAAGGGACATTACACACCTTAAAGGGATACCAACCCCTGGAAATATCCTGCTCTCATGGAATGAAGATAAATCGGATGAACAGACTCAAAATTTGAGCAAAATCATCATTTTTAATTACTTAATCAGATTGTTATGTAGTAACCATACACCAAGTAGTGTTTGGCTGTTGATTATCTACGTTTTCAAAAGAAATTTGAAGATAGACAGAATGCAATATTATGATAATAATAATACAAAAAATTTATATAGCGCTTAATTCCCCAAAAAAGGTTCAAAGCGTTTTGCAATGTAAACATGTTGTCATATTTGATTGTCCTCAGGAGTGGAAATTACAAACACGGATCTCTCCATCCAGAGTGGCTACCTTCGAGAAGGTGTCTCTTCTAACTTAATTGGCTTTGATGTTACTCTCACCTCCAACTCCGCTGCCGGCAGCGTCAGTGGGACTGGCCTCTGGAGAGTCTCGGCTTGGATATCTTCAGATATCACACAGGTTCCCCCTCAGGAGGAACCTGTTAACTTAACGTCACAGCAGAGTGGTACACCTATCTTCTCAGGGGTTACTCTGGCAACGATCCAAGGCCTGGAAGTTGATTGGGACTTGACGACAAATGGCCCACTTTGCTCCCAATCTACATTTTTGTGTGTCCGTGTTCAGAAGGGAACAGTAGCAAACCCAGATTTTTAAGTTATGGGTTCTCCAAATGATGCAGTATTTACAGACTGTCAAGAACTAACGTGCAGAGGTAAGTTAAGTTTATTCTTAGGGCAATATAAATTTTGTCCATCCAACTCCACACACGTGACCTTCCTGTAATAGTTAGGTGGTGCCAGAGTCATTATGTTTTGGGGTTTTCCGTCGGTTTGTGAATACGTTCAGAACTGTCAGAGGTCAAAGGTTACAGGGCCCAAAATAGCTTGGTAACGTGATAGATTCAGTACCACGAAATGGACAACACACAAAAAATAGATTCATAATTCTAATCAATCTTTGTAACCTTATTTTGGTTTGCCCAAGTTTGATTTTAAAACCGATTGACACCTGAAAGTATCTGATATTAACCAATCTCTCTTTTTGTTCCATACACGTTTTTAATTGCACAATATCAAGACAAGCTTATCTAGATAATCGCTAAAATGTATTCATCATTAATTAGAAATCTATTAGATTAATATGAAATATGTAGGGCTACATGACAATGAAATAGCAAAGTAGAGCTTGGCGTAGATTGAAAAGGGGGATCATTAGACCGTCCTAAATTTTTCTTGTGCATCCAATCTCCTAGTGAGGCGATACACAAACAATAACAGATAACATGAGAGATCATAGGATAACTGAAAATCAGATGGAAAGCCAAAATACTATGAATAACATAAATTATAGAGAAACAACAAAAAGAAGAAATGGAAAATGAATCAATACATAGCATAAGCAGGTATGAGACAGATAAGGAAGTATAGATAAAACCAAGTATACTGGTATACGGATAGAAAGATAAAGTAAGAACACATTGAAAGCAATAATTTGATAAAGACGTTGAAAAAGGAGGTAGATTTTCGAAAAACAATAGACAACATTAAATATGGAAAAAGAATGAAATAAATTCTGTTAATAAACTAAGCAGACAAACAGGTAAAGAATTAAGAATAATTTAAAAGCAATAGAAAACAAAAAGATGCACAGAAGAAGGTAGAATAGGGGAAAAACAATAAATTATTTACGCCCTAAAGATTTTAAGAGAAAAGATCAAAATATGGAAAACTATAGAGCATAACGATCAACAAGAAAAGAAGGTACTATAGAGGGAAATATTCCATAAGATAATTAAGAGGTGAAGGTATGATAAATAAATTAGGATAAAATAGGAAAGGAAGTAAGGTGAAGGGAATTAAAGTTTAACATGGATAGCAAAATAGTGGAAATTAGGCGGATAGCAGTAATAACATAGAAAGTTCTGGAAGGAATGTATAAACGTAAGACATTGCTTATGAATAGACAGAAAGACGAAAGAGAGTAAGGGGGAGCAATAAAAAGCACAAGGAAAAGGAAGGTAAAAGGTGAGAAACAGCACAATATAAGCCCAAAGAAGCCCTAAATACCGTCCCAATTCTTGGTGTACACATACACTTCTAACGTTTTGATCATATTTTGCCGTTTTGGTAATTTTCCCAAAGTAGAAATTGGTGTCTGACCGATTTATCAATTTCAGTATTCCTTTTTCAAAGCAGAGAGTAAATTTCAAACACCCTGTTCAAAGCACACCATAACAACAAAACTCCTTGTGAACATAAATGCTTGTGTGAAATCCCACTATATTGGTCAAAATCCCATGGGATGTCTTCAAGGATGACTACCATCGACTCCAGAAAAGCACCCCAGATCCACCCTAGATTCACCCAGGGCGAGTCGATTTGAAGTATTTACGACTTGAAAGGTAATGGCCCCATTAACCTGGAATCTAGGGTGAATATTGGGTGAAAATTTTCTTAGCAACGAAACCACGTCCTATTTACAAATCACCTCAAATTCACCCCAAAACCAGGTACGCTGAAACTCATAGTGGCAACTACATCATCAATTACTTTGTGAATTGACTGCAGAATGCATAAATGCGCGCTTGATGTAGTTTCCGAACGAATCTCTACCGTATGAACATACCGTACGTTAAATTGCTTACTTTTTGTTTACACAAATATTGAGGATGTTTCTCTGGAATTGGACTTTGAAATCGAAAGCAATTAGGAAGGGGACAAAGATGACAGTGAGATGAACAGTGATGACGATGGCGGTGAATTAGGTGAGAATGGGGATATAGAAGAAGAGGAAGAAGATTTAGAGTTAGGCAAATTCCTTTTCACTTCTTCACCCGAAGTGGCCCATCATCATAATCTTTCGCATTCCATAATCATCTTGACCATCGATACCACAATTAGAGTCAGAAACAGCATCAATGTCGAAAGTTCAGTCTTGATCCACTCTCTATCATGGTGAGCTCTCAAGTGATTGATAATCCCACAGATTTCAGACAAACAAATAAGAACAATCGAACAGTGTAGAAATCTCTCAAACTATAGCTAAATTCTTGGCCAGATTGTAAACAATTAAACACATGATGCCGCACACAGTACATAATACACATGCACAAGCTAATTTTTGCGCGTTGATAACGGCAAACCCAGCAGCGCAATCCACTAAAAACATAATTTTTTTTCAAGGATTTAAGCTAATTGAAAACTTCACAATCAATTTGATTGCTTGATAGACATATTAATGGTACTGGATTATTGTGTTCGAACATACAACAGCTGATCAAAGCTAACTCATGACGTCACATCAAAATAAGTGAACTTGCTCATGGAAATGACCCCATGCAATGGACTACGTGGGGGTTAATCGGAAAATTGCATTTGTCAGATTTCAATGACATTTTTATGAACAGGAATGAACCCAAAAGTGTTATATACACCTCCAGGACCATACTCATATATAATAAGCCTTGATTATCAATCCCCACTTTAAACTATATTATAATTATACAGTTGTGGATGGATGCAAAGCATAGCTTGCTGCTGCAAATTTGTTTAATGCCTATGCAACCACTAAGATAGTTACAATTGAAAGTCAAGAGAAAGTCTTTAACAAATGAATTGCGTATTTTTTAATTATTTCTATTGTTTAGTATTGAAACAACACCATATATTCAAAATATGATAAAACTGTGAAGTGTTTCAGTATACTTGAACTGTAAAGTTACACTTGAATAATTAAATTTTGATATTTCTTCAAATTAGTAATACTATGTTTAAAAATACTTCTCTTTCCAAACAGTTCTATGCAATTGATTAATTCTCGTGTGATATTTCAACTATGTCTTTTGTAATGTATTGTTTTGTTGAACGCCATGAGTCTTAGAGCCTGGCGGATACCGGCGCTATATAAGTATTCATATTATTGTTTGTAATTTTCCAATATAACTTTTCATGTTACCACAGACCTTTAATTATTTGTTTAAATCTGTATGTTACTGTTGTAAAATACTCAGAATGATGTTCTCTTCTTTTTCATTATTACTAATATTGTGTACATGTCAAGTATTGTACAGTGTAATGATATCCTTTGTGATCGTTTGTATATATGTATATATTTATTGCTTCTTATACAAAGCCTCCATGAAGAATAGAAACTTGACTACTCTAGGGGATACTCTCTTGAAATATGATAAATACATTTATTTTTTGGTTCCTTTTCTCATTCAACGTTTGTAACCTTTTAATTTATTTTGAAGTGATATAATGATATATTTAGATGTATGCTCAAACAATGTACACCATCACCATGATACAATTCCAGAATTCTCTTCATTTCATCCTCAGGTGTGGAAGTTTCGATGACAAATGTAGTTGGAATAGTAGGGGAGCCAGTTGAAGGTATCCGTCAAACTCTGACCTTTGACGTCTCTCTACAAACACAGGCAGTAGGAGGGGATGTGTCGGGGACAGACTTGTGGGTGGTGACTGCCTTTGGGAGCTCCAATGAAGATGGTTCGGGCACTCGATACTTGCCTACCCTTGCTGATTTGCCAACTGCAGCAGTAAATACAGGCGTTGTTGCAGGTCAAATGACGTCACTGCAGGGTCTCAGCGCTGCTTTTATGTTAAGCGCATCTGTCACATGTTCTCAGTTCCAATACATCTGCGTCCAGGTAGAGAGAAATGGCGTTTCCAATCCTTCATTCACCTTGACTGGTGTGCCGGATACTTCTTCACTTCTTGGATGTGCGGCGACCTCGTGTGGAGGTAGGTATATATATTTGGGTGCCTAAGCATGGTGAAAAATTACCATTAAAGTCAATTAAGGTAAAGGAATTCATTCATTTGTTTCCACTGATCTCCTAAAGGGAGATCAAGCACTTCTATTCTATGATAAAACAATAGCATGTTTAAAGAAATTATTCAGCCCTTTGGCAATTTTCGGCAATTTTTCGTCATGGATTACATCCTACATTGAATGGATTCAATACAATCAAGCTATATTTGTGCGCCTATTTGGCGGGTATCAAGACAATAAAGTTGCAAAATTACTTTGTTCCCAATTTGATAGAACAACAGTACATAAGAGATAGTAGTGATATTGCTGTAAATGTTCAGATTTAGAACTAGTAAAAGTAATGGTGTCGCAGTATTGTGGTAGTATTGCAGTAATAGTGCTGTACAAGCACTGCCATACTACCGGTGTAAATATTGCAGTAGTATTGCAGTATTACTGCAGTACATTAGCATTAGTATTGCAGCAATACTGCAGTACAAGCACTGCCATACTACCGGCGTAAGTATTGCAGTAGTATTGCAGTATTACTGCAGTACATTAGCGGTAGATTGCACTGCTGTAGTACAGGTAAAAGAAATGTGGTATAAACAATGTGATAGTGTTGCAGTAATACTGCTGTGCAAGTAATACTGTAGTACCAATACAGGTAGCCTAATGTCGTAGTATTGCAGTATATTGAAGTACAGGTTCTGCTTTACTTATAATGCAGAATACTCATACAGTACTAGCAGTACTAGTAGTACTTTTTTGCAAGGATCGTGTACCTTCCAACTTTGAAAAAATGTAGACAAATGTACAATTGACGGGGCCTCATGCCGCAATTATTAGGCCTATGTTACAGTCAAACCTGTTTAGGGACCACCTGTATCTAAAGACCACCTGTCCATAAAGACCACATTTTTTACTCTGTATAGTGCAATCTACATGTAAATGAACTTGTCTACAGAGACCCTTTGCTGATAGAAGGCCACTCTTTTTCTCCCTTGAGTGGTCTTAATAGATAGGGCTAACTGCATTTTTCATAAACACTGTTTTTTACCAAAATAATGTCTCAAATTAGAATTTTCCTACTTTTGATTCCACTGCCAGCACAAAATATCAGAGGACGATGACGCCAATGAAACTGGCACTTGACATGGTGATGAACGGTTACAAGCAGTGGTGAATTTTGTCACTGCTTCAGCAACGTTTGCCTGTTTGACCAGGGCTTTAGATTAATATACAGGGAGGTGTTTCACCAAATCGTTCTTAAAGTTACGCACGACTTTACGTTCGACTGGTATCAGTTCTTGCGCTGAATGCGCGTAATAATGTGAACCATTGCGCACAAGAAGGGGTACCAGTCGAACCTAGTGTCTTGCGTAAAGTCTTTCTTATCTTGGTGAAACACCTCCCAGTATTGAATTTAAAAAAAAATTAATCATTAGGTGATTGAACAAATTTGGAATCACAATACCCAGATAATACAAACAATGACTGAAAATCAAAGTGCATCTGTAACTGTAATCAGATGATACTGTAGAATTTTCATTTCTATGAGGCAGTTGTAGCATCATCCTGAGGACATTGTATCTGTTGCAGGTGTGGCGATTTCAAGCGTGTACAGTCAATGTTTCACTGATTAACATCCTAGAAGGGACATTACAGATCTTAATGGTTTATATCACTCTCACATCTGTTGCTGATACAGGTAGCATAAGTGGTTTCGGTCTTATTGATATCGTATCGTTCCTGAGTTTAAACGTCTATGGATTGGGGACTTGTAACAACATCCCCAGAAGAACACCCTCATCATGGATTCATAATGGCGATTCAAATTACTGGACAATTTAAAATTTCACAATCAATGAATTTGTTGACGGCTATTTGTTATCATGAAAATAACTGAAATGTTTTTAATATCTCAACATAATTCCGAACACTTCATTTTAGCAGTAATAGCTGCGCTTCAACAGGCACCCATATTTCTGTAGGTGCCAATTTCAATTGGCGTCCGGTATCACCATGATGTCCGTTAATAGGATTTTCACTATTCAGGAATAGTGCATGGTATCACCGTTCATGTATAAACAGTATGTTGAAACTTAATTTATCTTCTATTATTTTCATAGGAGTGGAAATTACTGAAACTGTAGTGACAGTCAGCTCAGGTGATATTCGGGAAGGTGCCAGTCAGTCCATCAGATTTGATGTTGCGTTGAGCTCAAGTGCTGAGAGTGGTAGCGTGAGTGGCACGGACCTTTGGCAGATAACACCTTTCCTCAGCTCTACAAGTGATTCATCCGGAAATGTCCAAAACTTCTCGATTGCAAGTCTATCTTCTTTCCAAAGCAGCATGCCTGTTATTTCGGGTGATTTAACCAACATCATTGGCATTGATATCGGAGTTGATCTGTCAAGTGGACCGACCTGTTCAGACTTTGATTACTTCTGTGTCAGAGTAGAAAGGAATCCAGTATCCAACCCTCAATTCTCTCTCTCCGGGGTCCCTAATGCAGATTCTTTGATCGGCTGCCAGGCGATAGGATGTAGAGGTAAGTTTCATGTTTATCAGTTAAAATGCAAAGGGTGCTGAAACTATAGGATAATTTTACAGTTGCGGCCCGATGCAAATCTTAGCTTGCTGCTGCAAATCTATTTAACGCCAATTCAACCACCAAGTTAGTTGCAATCGAAATTAAAGAGAAAGTGTTAAACAAATGAAGCATTTTTTTTTCATTTGATTGTTTAGGTTTGAAATATAACACCACATATTCCAAATATAACAAAATACAAAGTGTTTGAGTATTACACCTGAATAAAGTTTGGTGTTAATGTGTCTCAAGAAAGGGGGATGGAGCCTCTTGATTTTGGGGCGGGATGGAGACCTGGTTGCCATGGTAACCATGATATAAAGAAATTGGCAACATTATCTTGTGAACGCACTACAGGTCCAAGTTCTGGTCCGACCATTTTCAAGTTTGGTGTGAAGGTGTCTTAAAAATAGAAAAGGAAGCCTATTTATTTTGATGTGGAACGGAGCCTTTTTCCACGGTTGGGGGGATACATGTGTTCGCTGAGCGCGTAATTTTTAGTTTTTGGTCCACTTTCTCATCTAATTTTATGTTACATATTAATTTATATTAATAAAGGTGATATAAGTTGATAGATTTAGATGCATGGTCAAACAATTTTCACCACCAACATGATATAATTCCAGCATTGTCTTGATTTAATCCTCAGGTGTGGAAATTTCGATGACGAATGTAGGTGGAGTAGGAGGGGAGCCAGTGGAAGGTATTCTCCAAACTCTGACCTTTGACGTCGCTCTACAAACACGGGCAGTCGGAGGGGATGTGTCGGGTACAGACTTGTGGCTGGTGACTGCCTTTGGAAGCTCCAACGAAGATGGTTCGGGCAATCGATACTTGACTACCCCTGCTAATTTGACAACTGCAGCAGCAAATACAGGCGTTGTTGCAGGTCAAGTGACGTCACTGCAAGGTCTCAGCGCTGCTTTTATGTTAACCTCAACTGTCACATGTTCTCAGTTCCAATACATCTGCGCCCAGGTAGAGAGAAATGGCATTTCCAATCCTTCATTCACCTTGACTGGTGTGCCGGATACTTCTTCACTTATTGGATGCGCGGCGACCTCGTGTGGAGGTACGTATATATATATTTTGGTGCCTATTTGTCAATCACGACAAAAGATTACCAATAATGTTGATTAATACAAAGGAAATTATTCATTTATTTTCACCGACCTGCAAAGGGAGGTCAAGCACTTTTATAATAGAACATCTTTTTCATTGAAATTATATAGCACTTTGGCAAAATTTTTTTTCATGGATTGCATCCTACATTGAATTGATTTGATATCTTCAAGTTATTTTTTATCTTCAAATTGGCGGGCAGCATGACGATAAATTGCAAATCTATTTCATCGCCAACTTTGATACAATAAGAATACTTAAAAGATACTAGTAATATTGCTATAAAAGTTCTGATTATGTACTAGTAAAAGTGGGGTTGCAGTATTGTGGTAGTAATACTGCAGAACAATTAAGCATTGCTTTACTAACGGTATTAGTTTTGTGATAGTGTTGCAACAATGCTACAGGTGGAGTACTGCCGTAGTTTAGCTAAATGTCACGGCACGGTATTAACGAGATGTCTGCCTTGTGATTGGCCAATTGTTGAAGATCCTTTGCGCAAAGGAGCGCGCTGGCCAATAACAACCAAGATATTGCGTGCTGTGTTTGGTGTGCTGGGGCCTTTAGTGTTGTCGTAATTTGGCAGTACAAGTAACTGCTGTAGTACATGTATAAGTATTGTGGTAGTATTGCAGCAATTCTGTACTACAAGTAGTAATAAAGTGCAGATAAAAGTGATGTGGTACAAATTACAGTAATGTGGTACAAATTACAGTAATGCTGCAGTAGGAGTACTACTGTTGTACTTACACAAGTAGCTATGTGGTAGTATTGCGGTATATTGATGTACAAAATCTGCTTTACCAAAAATACAGAACCTATGTACTGCTATACTTCTACAGTGTTAACACGATAGTTTTTTTTTTGGCAAGGGGGTAGCGTACCTGCCAACTTTGAAAAAAAAATGAATACAGAATTGCTACCATGCACGAGGCGTCACACTGCAATTAGTATATTATTTATATGATCTATTTGGGGGGGGGAGGGGCTAAAAACGAGTATCATATATTTCCTTGTAATGGTGAAATAAAGTCTCAAATTAGAATTCCCATGCTTTTAGTATTATCACCAGCAAAAATTATCAGGCTTGGACAATACCAATGAAAGTAGCACCTGAAATACAGTCATTAGGTACAGAGCATGAAAAGGAACAGTAAAATTAGATCATTTTTGTTGCCAATTTGGGTAGAATGACAAGAGATTTAGTCAAATAAACTATATTTTTAATGCAATGAGACATTTTTAATATTAATTTAATCAGATTGTTCTGTAGTAACCATAGAACAAGTAATGTTTGGCTGTTGATTATCCACGTTTTGAAAAGAAATTTGAAGGTAGACAGAATATATTATTATGTCATATTTCATTGTTCTCAGGAGTGGAAATTACAAACACGGATCTCTCGATCCAGAGTGGCTACCTTCGAGAAGGTGTCTCGTCGAACCTAATTGGCTTTGATGTTACTCTCACCTCCAACCCCAATGCCGGCAGCGTCAGTGGGACTGGCCTCTGGAGAGTCTCGGCTTGGATATCATCAGATATCACAGAGGGTTCCCCACGGTATCAGGAGGGACCTGTTAACTTAACACCAAAGCAGAGTGCAACACCTATCATCTCAGGGGTTACTCTGGCAACGATCCAAGGCCTGGAAGTTGATTGGGACTTGATGACAAATGGCCCACTTTGCTCCCAATCTATATTTTTGTGTGTCCGTGTTCAGAAGGGAACAGTAGCAAACCCAGATTTTCAAGTTATGGGTTCGCCAAATGATGCAGTATTTACTGACTGTCAAGAACTAACGTGCAGAGGTAATTTAAGTTTATTCTTAGGGCAATATTATAAATTTTGTCCATCCAACTCCACACACGTAAGCTTCCTGTAATAGTTAGGTGGTGCCAGAGTCATTATGTTTTGGGGTTGGTGGTCCGTCAGTGCATACGTTCGGAACTTTACCGCGATAACTTCAGAACCACTTGACGGATTTTAACAAGTGCATACGTTCGGAACTCTACCGCGATAACTTCAGAACCACCTGACGGATTTTAACAAATTTTGGGTCAAATATGTGTAAGCATAGGAGAATGAACTGATTAGATTATTGGTGTAGGTTGTCAAAGGTCAAAGGTCTCAGGGCCAACAAGTTTTCTAAAGAGACACCCAAAATAGCCTGGTACCATGATAACTTCAGAACCACAAAATGGATTTCAACCAATCTTAGGTCAGATATGTATAAGCATGTAAGGATTATATGTATAGATTTTGGGTTCAAAGGTCAAAGTTCCCAGGGCCAAAAACTTGTAAAGAATCACCCAAAATAGCTTGTTACCGTGATGACTTGAGAACCAAAGAATGGATTGTAGCCAACCTTGGGTCAAACATATATAAGCATAGAAGGATGAACTCATTATATAATGAGTTTAAGAGGCTAAAGATCAAAGGTCATAGGATAAAAACAACTTTAAAAAATGACAAAAAAACTTGTTACCTACGTAAATTCAGGACAGCTGGGCAGAATTCTACCGAATCTGGTTCAAGTGAGAATAGACTTACTATATTTTGGTTCTAGGGGTCAAAGGTCATTGGGCAAAAGAACTTGTAAAAACCACCCAAAATAATTGTGACTTCTGACTATGTGGCATAAGAAGTAAATTCTTTCCGACCCTGGGATGCTGGAAGTATACATTTCAACCTTGAACAGTTGAGAATTCATGTATTTATTGTTTTTATCTGTTTTGTAGACTAGGGTAATCAGATGATCAGATGGGTTGCCGAAGTATGCAATTACCCATTTGTTCTTATATTCTGCTATTCTTGAATACAGTATAGTAAAAATTTGAGCCAATTGCTAGGTTGCAGGGACAGTGTAACCGGGGAGGGGAGCACTAGCTACTTTCAGCTAATACATGCAAGCCTATGAAAGTGTGTTAAAATGGTAGTACACAACCTCCCCCCCTTTTTCAAAACGTTCCGCGGTGCCAGAGTTGTGATGCAATTTAAGATAATCAAGAAAAAGTAACCACTGTTAGTAGAAATTATCTTACTTTCCTATTAATAATATTTTAATAGTTCATATGTACTTCTATTCAAGTTTGCATTTATTTTATTATTTTATAAGAATGTTTCTATTCTGTCTGATCCTTGAAGCTGTTGAAGTCATAGGGACTACACTAGATCTTGCATCTACATCAATCCTCGAGGGCGCTTCACAGACATTGCCATTTGACTTTGTGATGCAAACTGATTCCCAAGGTGGTGGAGTTCAAGGAAGCGGTCTTTGGGCTCTTTTCGTCTCTCTCATTGACGATCAATCTGGCTCTACTGTCCTTGATGAACAAGCAATCGATTTGACACCAACTCAGGAAAACACAACGGTAGTACCAGGAGTTGACACTCTCATTACTGGAGTTAATGCACCCTTGAACCTCCAGCTTGGGCCTACATGTTCTCAGTTTAGCCATGTATGCGTTAGACTGGCCAAGAGTGGTGGGTCCAATCCAAACTTTGGAATAATAGGAATCCCTGATGACACGGTATTTGTTGATTGCCAGGCCATCACCTGCACAGGTAGGTTTCTAACCTATATTTAATTTGATTTAATGTTGATATTTTTATATAGGACTTCTGAAAATCGAACCTTTCACAATTACAGCATACGTTGGAGCACTGCTGTTCACCTTCCTCGCACTCAAACTGCACTTGCTCAAAAGACTATATAATTATGTATACTTGTCCATGTTGTTTTGAGAATTTGAAAATAAAAAAAATAAAATAAAATGAAATATTCTTTGATAAGAACACCCAGTAGACCACTTCATTGGCAATGTCATCTATCAAGGGTTTGTGTTTTATATGCACAGTTGATAAAATATGCGCCAAACTTGCACTATGCACTTTATGAAGCAAATTCAGCAAAATAGTTCACCTGTCTCCTCCTTTACATTTTTATTTAAGTGATGTCTCCCTGTTTGTTGAGCATTAATGAGCAAATTCAAAACCATTGTGAGATATTGGAGCTTCGAGCTATTGTTAATATTATATCAAATACGTAGAAAGATAAGATAAATATTGGGGTGAGAAGATTTTGTTTGTGGATTTTTAACAATTTTGTGTACCAATTTAGTATTTATTTTCACCACACTATTAAGTCACTGAAGTGACTCAAAACAGTGGCACACAACAGGCTGTCAACAAGTTTTTCATCCCCTGCAAAATTGTCTTTCACAGCCGTCTTTGGAAAGGATAGACACAAATTTTGAACAAAAATTTGTGCAAAAGCATAGTTTAATGTACAGTGTAGTTTTCAATTATCTGCATCTGTATTCTACGGCTACACCTATTACTCAATTTAAGCATAATGTAGGCATGGGCAAATTCAGTCGGGTGTGGTACAATAAAAAATGTCAAAATTCATTATGTTCTATTCAAAATTTAAAGCAATTTTGTGGGGGTCAAATTTTCCAGTCATTCCAGTTCTGCAACTGTTTGCAACAAGTCCCATTACGCATGAGCATACACCATAAATATTTTATATTTTATTTGGCATGACCATTATGATTTCTCATTTTTTTCCATCAGGCGTCTTGATTACTGGGACCGACCTCGTTCTTAATTCGGGAGATATCCAGGAGGGTACAAATCAGTCAGTCCTGTTTGACATCAACCTTGATTCAGATCCTCTCGGGGGTAGCGTAAGGGGGAGTGATCTCTGGCAAGTGACAGTCTTTGGGAGTTTATTCGACGACGGAATTGGGGCTCGCGTGGCGCCACAAACGGTTTTCCTCTCCCAGACCCAAGGGGAAACGGCCATTGCTGCAGGCACGAGAGCAACCATCTCGAGTGTCGAGTTTGACTGGGACCTCACCAGCGGTCCACTGTGTTCAGAGTTTGATTATCTCTGTGCCGAGTTAGATAAGAACCCTCTACTTGACTTTGCATTCTCTGGCATCCCCGATGATAACACGCTGACTAGCTGTATACTTGTCACATGCAGAGGTAAGATATTTGCTCAAATTACTTATATCCATCATAAAAAAATTCTGAGCTATTGATTGGTCTAAATCCCTTCAAGAGACTATTGATATATCCCACCTGCATTAAGATTGACTTAATTGTGACATCGTCCATAGATAGTTCGTAAGCTAACTATTTTGGGGTGTTGGAAAGGCAGTGGGTGAAATTTATAATAATAATAATAATAATACACAACATTTATATAGTGCTTAATACGTGTTTCTAATAAGTGTTTCTAAGCGCTTTGTGCATTATTACCCGGCTATAGCATTGCTACCATTCGGTGCTCACTGCATTCAAGGAATTTCTTCCTACCGGTACCCATTCACCTCACCTGGGTTGAGTGCAGCACTTAAAGGTAGAATGTCTAAACATAACAATGTTAAACCCTCATGCACTCTTGTCTTTCACTATGTCTTTCAGGAGTTGAGATCACACGAACCACCATCACTGCCGCTAATCCGGAAGTTTTGGAAGGAACATTCCAACCTGTAAACCTGGACATTACTCTAGAATCCAACAACATGGCAGGTAGTGTTAACGGTGATTCACTCTGGGAAGCGGTCGCCTACCTGAGTGCGGATCCAAATGGCGCTGGCACACGATTTGTCGAAACTGACATCCCATTTTCGGCGGAACAATCAGGCCTAGATATAACTGCTGGTATTTCAGTCCAGTTTCCTCCCGTTTCCTACATGCTCGACATTGGTGATACAACATGTTCGGAATTTCAGTATTTATGTGTAGAGGTTCGACAGGGCTCTTCCCCCTCTCCTGCATTCCTACTCGGCAGTACGCAAGAACAACTGACAGACTGTATGCCGGTTTCGTGCCGAGGTATGTTGCATGCTGTTGGTTCAAAAGCACAAACTTGCCTGTTAAACCCATTGACTACTGGCCCAGGTTGTCTCTTTACAAAGTCAATGACAATTGCATACTGCAGTAGTCAATGAGTTAATAGTAGCTTAATATTAATCTCTTATATCATTTATTACAGCATCATTTAGATGCAATAATATTTTCAATGGTGGTGTATTGTGTAGAAGTAAACGAATATTGTTTACAAAACAGATGATTTTGATTAGATAAGTGTACAAATTCATACACTAAACGAATGTAGTATTAACAAGCTCTTAATGATCTAATTTACTGGTTTTTGTTTACAAAATATTTGTTACACATACAATTTGAAGCTTTTGTGTTTATTGAATTGCCAACTGTTTTCCAGCTACTTATATTGATGATTTTGCATCTTTTATATTGTTTCTCTATTAAATTGTTACTTTTTTGTTGATTAAATGAATAATAGGCTGATTAATTAAAGGAACGTTGATTTAAATAAAAGACATTTTAATTGGAAAGATTATAATCTGCAGTCATGTACTTCATACTATATTGCTGTAAGAGCATATTGTTGGTTTAGTGGTTGTGATACTGGGCTGTGTTTCACCAAGATAAGAAAGACTTTAAGAATGACTTTACGCACGACTGATATCATTTCTTGTGCTGATCAGAACAAGAATGTTACACGTATATCATTCATTAACATAGTTCAGTCTTTCTTAAAGTCGTGTGTAACTTTAAGAAAGATTTGGTGAAACACTGCCTTGATTTTATAGCCAAGTGATAATGGGTGTGAATCCTACCCGATTGCCTCTATTGTTTTCACAGCATCTGCAGTATGTGTGTGTATTCACATTGTTGAAAGATTGATAGATTTCTTCTTTGTTCCCCATTATTTTCTATCACTTTTGATGCAGGTGTGGAAATCACCGCCACTGATATTAATCTTGATTTCAACGAGGTTCGCGAAGGTGCGGTCGATCAGTAGTTATTCGTAGACATCACCCTTCAGTCGAATGGACTCGCTGGAAGTGCATCAGGAACCAACTTGTGGGGATTTGTGGTATACGGAAGCATGAACGCAGACGGTAGCGGAGATAGAATCGGACAGTCTGTGTTTCCCTCGTCCCAACACCTCAATAACCCACTTGATGCTGGCATTGATACTGTATTTGAGAACGTGAATGTTGTTTGGGACATGAATGCAGGCGAAACATGTAATGATGTTCAGTATGTTTGCGTAGAAGTCTCGAAGAACCCGAGTTCAGTGCCTGACTTTACTTTGACTGTACCAAACAGCGATGCTCTGCGTGCTTGTCGACAACTGGACTGCAGAGGTTAGTGAAAAATGCCAACATTAATGATAAATTGATAATCCTGTCTACTAGACAGGGTTCATTTTAGATTATTTTCTGGACAAAATACTACCACTTTGCTGATGTCAACATCGCCTTTTATGTGGATTGAACTGCGAGATCAGTTTTTAGGGAGGCGAAAACTTGCACAACTTTCTATGAGCCATAGTCAAAAGTTTGCATTTTTTCATCAAAATGATCCCCAAATGGCCAAGTTCTTTCACAGTACATACAAATCAAATATTAATTCATATATCTGACAGGCGATACATCCACAACATTGTTTATCTAGTGCCATGAATATTGAGGTGAGATTTAGTGTGTAGGCAATTTGATCCACATTGGGAGCTATTTTTCATACTAATCAGATTGAGATTGCACGAGATTAAGTGTGAAATATTTCCCCATAATACACACATGAATTCTTTAATATGCACATGTAAAGCAGCTTCTTTAAGAGTATTTGAACTTATTTTGCGTAAATGTCTTCATCATAACAACAATCAATGATCTAAACAGATCTTTTATATTCTGAAACCAACTTACACCTTGAATGTCAATTAAAGAAAAGCAATTATGCATAGGCCTACTTTGGAACACAGCTCACTACATGAAGAGAGTTTAACTCTTTCATGATGATAGAACTTATTTTGCATTTTTGTTCCATAATTTTTAATGTGGGGCTCTAAAAATATACCAGATGCATGAGGAAAAAAAAACAATCTACATCAAATCTGGCTATTAGTATTGTGCTACTGTTTGCTGTTTGTAGCAGAGAATTGTTAAAATGAAATCCTTAAATTGGGAAACTAAAATATTTCTAGATTCCTTAGTTTCCATGCAAATAGGCAACTTTTAACATTTTATCACTTTTTTTGGTGATGAAGATTAATTTAAATGGTAACGCTATATTAATTGGATTGTTTTAAAAAGAAAATTTTAAGATTTTAGTGTTGCCAATTTATAAAACGAATAGTTATTAAATTTGTTTTAAAATAATTCCTGTTGTGAATAGGTTAATAAGAGGATTATAAAAAAAATCTTGATTCTTCTTCAATCAAAACGCAGGAGTGGAGATTACGGGCACACAGTTGAATGTGGAGTCCGGTGACATTCTGGTTGAGAGAGATTCGTCACACTCAATACTCTTCGACCTCGACATCTTCTCAGATGTAAACGGAGGAAGCGTGGCTGGAACAAACCTTTGGCTCGTCCGCGCATACGCCAGTGACAGCGACATGCCAGGTGGAAACGTCATCAACGTACCGATAAATGTCGACCTAACTCCTAGTCAGAGCAGTACAGGAATTAGCGCTGGAACAACCGCTCAGATCACGTCTGTTGCTGCCGATCTGAACTTGGACGGTGCTCTGTGCTCGGATCTTAATGGTATCTGTGTAGTCTTGCAGCCAAACCCAGCCTCAACCCCAACATTCACCTCTGACCCACAACCCAACAGCAACGTTCTTACATCCTGCATTCCTGCCTCCTGTACAGGTATTTTTATTTTTTCCCCAATCTCTTTTTTTTATTTGCAGAGATGCCTACAGTTTCAAAATATGCTATAGGTTTATTCTCAATACAATTCAAAGCTTTCATTCGTCAAATGAATGACTGAGAATACAATTATTATTTTGATGTGTTCTTCCATGTTGGTTCAGCTGCTCGATTATGCATTTTCTAATGTCTGTCCTATGCATATTGCAAAACAGTTGGCATCTCTGCATCTCCATAGGTTGAATGTATGGATAGCTGATTGTTAATTCTTATTTCAATCAAATAGTTTCAAATTTATTCATTCCTTGAAAATCATGAACAATTTACATGTGATTTTGTTTTACATGAAACCAATATTTATATTTGGAGCCAATTTTTCATCAGTTGGTACATATTGTAGATAAATTAAAATTTTGTTTTTAATGAACGGCTTGAATATACCGCCTATCACCTATTCATGAAAAGTCCCTTGGCGCTCTACTATTGTTACCCTTGGTTTAGCAGTGCAGCTATTAGGTGCATAAGCTTTGCCAGGAAATAACTTTCTACCAGGTACCCATTCATCTCACCTGGGTTGAGTGCAGCACAATGTTGGTAAATTTCTTGCTGAAGGAAATTAACACCATGGATGGGATTCGAACCTTTAGTTGGAAGACGAGAGTCAGAACCACCACACCATGGTGCCTCCGTGAAGGCCCTACAACAAAAATAAACAATCAAGATTAGGGAATCATTTTCCTGGTATCGCATTGCTGTTTGCTATGCATTTTTAACAGGATTGCTATACAAAAGATGTTTTGTTGGGCAACTTTGTCACATAGAACTATAGAGTAGATATTAGAAATGTATCTTTAATGTCCAAAAATGCTGATCAAATGTGAAAAGTAAAATTATTCCCTGAAAATATTGAAATCTGAAATTTCATGACTGCATTTCTTATTTCTTGTTGCTCTTTACCCATTAGGTGTCCAAATTACAGATGTCAACTTCAACTTGGTCTCTGGTCTGCCACTTCAAGCAGGCTCAGACAGCAATGCATTGACTTTGGATCTTGGCATCACTACCAATATAGATGGTGCAAGTCTCACGGGAACAAATCTCTGGCAGGTAGGTTTAATTTCACTTTTTTTTAACAAACTGTTTTTTCGGAAGGGAGGGGCTGTTTTTAAAGTGGAACTAACCCCTGAAATTATCATACTCTCATAGAATGAAGAAAATTCAAATGAACAAACTGAAAATTTGAGCAAAATTGGACTTTCCATTCAAAAGTTGAATTTTTGTTATTCTCATTGATATTTTGATCTCTGTTGATGATGGGATTCTTGTTGACTGCGAATTTGGCAGAATATGTGACGCACTTCCTGACAAATCCTTAATTGTTCACTGTGTGTATAAAAAAATTTGACAATGGATTAATGACAAATTAAGAATTTAGACAATTTTAATTAAGAGAGTTTTTATTCCCTTTTTTAAGAACATGTAGATTAAATATTATGTTACCATATTGAATCTGCGTAAAAAAGAGTGATAAAAAGTTGCCAATTTTCTTGGAAAACAGTGATTTTTAAATGTCTTCATTGCCAAGGATTTATGACCATTTTAGTGATTATGTCCATTAAAAAATTCTCTACATCCAGGAACAAATGGTGACAGAATAAAAATGGTCAGATCTAGTGTAGAATTCTTTTCTCTTTCTGCTCATGCATCTGGTATATTTTCTGGAGCACTACATCAAAAGTTATTGAACGAACATATGTTCTATCATCCTCAATCTCTGAAACAGGCCGAGCTCTTCCTGAACTCGCAGATCGATGGCCAAGGCACCACAACCGTATCTCAGCCCTTATCCATCCCGAGTACATCAAACGATCAGACTTTAACGGCTGGTTTTCCCTACACGCTTGAAGATGTCTCAACCATTCTCAACCTTCAAAATATGGAATGTGCTTCTCTACCCTTTGTTTGCGTGAGGTTGAGCAAGAACCCTAGCTCCAACCCAGACTTCACCCTTGAGGAAACTACTACTGAACTCGTGTCCTGTCAGTCCCTACCGTGTGAAGGTAATTTGCCACATGTCATTTTCATCCGTGGTCATGCACTCACACTTCCTTAAAACGTATTGAAAACCTGGAAAAGTCATGGAATTTTTAATTTGTTTTTTCCAAGCCTGGATAATTCATGAAAAATGAAAAAAAAAACCCATCTATATCATGGTAAAGTCATGGTAATTGATAAATGTGCTTATTTTGAACTTATGATTAAAAAATATGTATTTTGTGATTTGTTTATTTTAGGGTACTTATTTTATTCTTCCCGAGCAATGCCAAACAGTGCAGAGAAATCAGCTCCATATCATGTTCAGCTGGCTCTCAGTTTACGTTTCGTCTTTAAATGCCAAGACAATTAAATACATATGTTTGTCTCTGAGGTGCTTGAAACAGGTAAATTGCGAGCCATGCAAGGTTAATATTGGCAAAATTGGCAAATATGCATGGAAAAGTCATGGATTTTTTTTTCAATAGAAGGTGCAGGAACCCTGCTAGCATATTCATTTCCAATGGATGAATTTAGTTTTATTTATTTCTGATTTTTTATACACTTTTTGTTAAAATCAAGAACAAAAGAGATGAAGATAGTGCAAGACTGGGAAGTTTGACTGCTTAGATGATACAGCACTCTTCTAGTATTTTAATTCCAGTTTCAGTTATTCTAAGGAAGGATATTGATAACAAATAGGATATGCTAATGTGTTTTTTTCAAGTTCAGTGACAAATATTGATGGAAAGAATACCCACATCCCCAAAAATGAGCTCAAAATAATCATTGAAGATCAGATGCCTCAAGACACTCATCAGTAATAAAAATTTATGTTTAGTCTTTTTAAGTCTTAATGAAAACCAAATTGACTTTTGTAAACATCTTTTGTAATAGATTGCTACGACGTGAGTGCAAATCTTTTTTCAAGCCTGTATTTTAATGTGGTTTTAATTGTATTTGCATGGTTTTTTGTGATCAACATGAATTTCTGTTCAAAGAAAATTGAATCAAACTGATTTAAACAGGATAAGCCATGTTGGCAATAAGATAAATCCGAGGAAAGAGATACATTATAAGCATAGAACATGATATAAAGAATATATTTGTGATAAATTCATTAGCTTTGTGATTAAATCATCTCTGTATTTTTTCATGGTTCATGTTTACAGACACAAACGAATGCCTTCCAAACCCTTGCCTGAATGGAGGAATTTGCACAGATGGTGTGAACTCGTATTCTTGCTCCTGCGAGCCTGGATTCACTGGAACTAACTGTGAAACAGGTATTTATTGATTGATTTGTTCATTATCTGTTTGATTAATGATTGTTTGATTGATTGGTCGATTTACTGATTATAGTTGATTGATAGAGTGATTGATTTGTTTTATGACTGTTTGATGTATTGGGATTGAATGATGAATTGTGTGGATTGGTTGATAAATTGGCTGGTTAGTTGATAGAATGATAGATTCATGCTCCTGCAATCCTGGATTCACTGGAACTAACTGTGAAATAGGTATTGATTGATTTGTTCATTATTTTGTTGATTATTGATTGTTTGATTGATTGGTCGATTTACTGATTATAATTCATTGATTGATTTGTTTTTAATGACTGATTGATAAATTGGGGGATTGGTTAATGAATGGATTGGTTGATTAATTGGCTAGTTAGTTGATGGAATTATTGATTGTTTGAGTGATTAATTAATTGCTTAATTAATCGGCAAGTTGATGGATATATTGAATAGGTCAATTGACTGGCTAGTTGACTGATCATTTGATACATTGATTAATTAATTAGGTGGTTGATTAATTGATTGGCAAGTTGGTTGATGAATTGACTGATTGGTTGACTGTTTGAGTAATTAGCAATTTGGTTAAATGAAAGATTGTTTTGTTTTAATGATTGGTTGATTGATGAATGAATTGATCAATTGATATATTGGCCAGTTGGCTGATTGATGGTTTGATTCATTGATCGGTTTATATTTTTATTCATTCAAGTGGCTTGGGCATGAGGATTAAAAACAATGTAACAGCATGTCTTGTACGAATGGATGCTGGAAGTTAACAAGTTTTACTTAACCTTTGTCCCCCAATTTTATAATGTAACTAGCATGTAGGAAGGTCTAATAGCGCATCGTTCCATTGATCGCAAATCAGTTGCAAATTTCCATTCGCGCGTGATATGCCCATCTAAGACACGCCTTACACAGTGATTTTGATTGGCGTGTCCCAATCACCTGCAACTTGCGTTCAATTGCAACTTTTAAGCAACACCCCCTTAATTTTGTCAAATGTTTCCTCTGCATAGATGTAAACGAGTGTAGCAGCAATCCTTGTCAGAATGCAGGAACTTGTACTGAAGGCGTAGACAGGTTTGACTGCACTTGTGCTCCTGGATACACTGGGACATTCTGCACAGAAGGTTTGTGCTTTTATTTTCTCATTTTTTTCCATACATCCAAATATAATAGAAAATCAGGGTTTCGTTTTAATGATACGGATGACTAGAGGTTTTTTCTTATGTGCTTCACGCATCAGATTGTTGCCATTCATACAGCGTTCATCGGTTGTTCTCATACATAATTTTTAACTTGTAAAGTACTTGGTGAAAGCCAGTCCATTTCAGATGACATATCCTGGGTAGTGTTTCATAATGCTCTGCGAAGATCTATGCATGACTGTACGATCAACTGGTGATCCTTTCTTCAGTTCGATTCAGCACCAACATTTATTGAGGGCCAGAAAGGATCACCTGATACAGTCGTGCGTAGATCTACGCACAGCTTCGTGAAACACAAGCCAGGATATTTGATCTGAACTGGATTAGCTTTCACCAAGTACTTCAAAAATTACCTATGAGAACAACCGATGAGTGAAGCTTATACGAAAAAAAAATTCTAGTCATTCTCACAATCTGTCTTGCCTTTTTCCTTATCCTTTTCAACGCCCCGGCAGCCCTCTTAAACCAACTGCAGGTTGTAATCATTCATTCCTTTCACTAATTCGTGTATGTTTTATCTTTTACTTATACTGTAATTGTTTCGTGATGAATTTGCCGAATGAATAATAATAATAACGATAATTATAATAATGATCATTTTTGTCAATAGATATCAATGAATGCAATTCAGACCCATGTCAGAACGGAGGTATTTGTGATAATCTTCTAGCTGCCTACTCGTGTGACTGCCAGCCGGGATTCACAGGTGTCAACTGTGAAATAAGTAAGAAACGTTTTCTAATTTGATAATAATAATAACAATGATAATAATAGTAAACGCAGTGTAGGATGGTAAAAGGAACTAAGTGTCAGAGCAGTAAAGAAGACTTGTATATTCTGGAAATTGAAAATAACTAAGTTGAGATAACAGAGGATTACTGAAGACAAGCAAGGAAACTAACTAGCAGGAGACAAACAGAGGCGAACTGAACATGGAAGAAGTCTGGTAGTGCACTGAGGTCTATTTCCAGGGCGGACTCAATCACAAGGCCATTCAGTATTTGTCATCCAATTCAACTGTCCTTTAAAGACTTGGTCTGCGCCAGAAAACTCTTGTATTGATTAAAAGTAGAACAAAATCAGACAAACAGAACAAAAAAGTTTGAAGTAAATCTGACAAGACATAAGAAAGTTATGAATATTTCAATGATAATGATTTCATAAATTACTGTACGTCATTCGTCATAACACGTGGCTTTAGGTCACATGTGATGAGGTATGTCATGCACTTCCTGTCAGTAAACTTATAATAATTTATTGTTTTTAAGAATCCATTTTTGCTCCATAAATGCTTACTTTTTTAATCTTCTAAAGGTTAAATCAATAAATGTATCTTAACCCATAAATATATGGATGAAAAAATGTTCTTTTTTGCATTAAGTATTTAAAAGGGGGGATTTTTTTAAACAATAAGATATTATGGACTGCTTGCAGAGAAGTGCATGAACTACGTCATGTCATTTGACACAACGTTGCTAATTTGTACGACAAACAACTGTTGAAAGTTGAAATATTAATATAATTTTCTTTTTCATTGTCTGATTTGCTTCATACTTTTTGTGATCTGTTCGTCTGATTTTTCTGCTTTTAATCAAAACAAGATTCTTCTGGCGCAAACCAACTCCTTGATGATCTAGATTGGTTTTTGCTCCAGATGTCTTACTAAAAGTTTTGAAATAATTTCCTACATTTTTTTTCTTACAGACATTGATGAGTGTGCGAGCACGCCTTGTCAGAACGGCGGTACATGCGATGACCTTATCAATGGATATCTTTGCAATTGCGTTGATGGATATGCCGGCGTAGATTGTGAAATAAGTAAGTTGACATAAAAAGTTCTTCAGGCATACAGACCTACCAAGTCTCTGCCTGAATCTCACACCTTTTCGCCCTTTGTCATACTCTTATTTTAACCCTATCTCTACCAGTGGGAGGATGATGCCCTCCTCCTTATTGCTTTGCTTTACCTTCTTATGCTCGTATTAAGATAAAAGAAGAATAATAAGCTACATGGAGTCATCTTTATCTTTATGATTTTTTTTTCATTGTTGTTTACGTAGACAGGGTATATCAGAGCTTTCCTTGTATAAATGGAGCAACATATATGGATAGCATCGCAAGCTACTTTTGCATGTGCGCCAGAGGCTTGACGGGAAGAAACTGTGATATTGATGTACAATAATACAATACATACAAAATAAGTGAAAAATAATTATAACTTTCCTGCCTTTTCTGCTCGTACTTTAAATTTTTCTGCTCATATTAAGATGAAAGAAAAGTAATGAGCCACGTGGAGTGATCTATATCTTAATAATTTTCTCTCATTGTCTCTTTTACGCAGACATCGACGAATGCCAGAGCTTCCCGTGCATGAATGGAGCGACGTGTATGGATCTCATTGCAGACTACTCCTGCATGTGCACCTTGGGCTGGACGGACCGAAACTGCGACATCGAAGTTGACGAATGTCTCAGCGACCCCTGTGTGTTTGGAACTTGTGGCCATGGAATTGGCTTCTACTTCTGCACATGTGACCCAGGTTACACGGGCACGAATTGCGACATAAGTATGTTTTTTTAATCTTAAGTCTCATCTCGATATATCATCCGTAGGTTATTGTTGCATGAAAACAAAGAAATCTCAACATAGTGCCAATTCAACGAGCATCCTATTGAACAATGTGTTGATCCTATAGAAGGACACATTTCAATGTATTTGTAACTCATTTAATGTAACAATACTCTCTGGCTCCCATCATTTCGTGAGAACATGGACGATCTATATTGTGTAAGCTGAAATTTTTAAGGTGATTTTATTTTCGCTAATTTCACGGTTTTGGCCTTGCGAAAATTTCCACTCTACATGATGCACATTCATTTGTGTACAGACACTGTCAAAAACATGAAAATAACAGCAGGTCAATTTGCCAAACTGGTACGAAATCGCGAAAATATCTGTACGCTAAAATATTGGTTTATATACATATTTTGCTTTAATACGTGTTATCGCTATTAAGCTGAGGACAATGGGATTACAGTTGGATCACTGCATGATATTTATTGTCTTTAGCTTTTGTAGTTATAGCAGGTAGCAAAGAATTTTGACTTCCATTGTACATGTATTTTGATACTTAATAAGTAATAATGATAATACTTGAGTTACTTTTAATCCATCAGATTCTAAATGAATAATTAAATGTGCTCAAGGTGCAGTGAAGGCAAATTCATGGAAAGTAAAGAAAAAAATCGTAGAGGATTATTTGTGATGTAAATACTATTGGAAAACACGTTTGAAGAGAAGGGTTTTAAATGCTTTTTTAGAAGATAGAGGATGATTGTGAAGTCTGATGGCAAAGAACCCAAGCTATTTGCAGTGTAGAGGATCTCTCTTCTTTGACTCCATTATGAAATTAGAAACGGTTTGCACCTAAATTGTGAAAATAAAAAAGAAGTAAAGTTGCAAGTCTTAAAGTCTGTAGTATACGTTGTGAATCTTTCCACCCATGGGTGGCGAAGTTGTAACATTGGTAACAGCATTATGAGATAATTTCTTCACTTTTACACTTGGCAAGTTGCTAGTTCATCACAAGACTTCATTTATAATCTGTACCATCTAAACAATTTTCTAAAAAACTTCATGACTATCATCTGAAATTCCTTATAATCTATTAGTTTGGCTTGTTATTTTTGTTTACTGCATTTGGAAAGTCTGTAAAGCAAGAAAGGGCAAGGAAACTTTTGGAATTGCAATGGTCGATGCGCTAATTCATTGCATGTCACATCCACAAGGAAGTTCATGACGTAATGCACTAATTTAAATTTAGAGGGAGTTTAAAGCAAGAGAAAATGATAAAGGAATATAGTAGAATCTTGACTCATTTAGAGAAGAGTGTCAATGATATTTCATCATTTTACTAGAAGAGATTCTTTTGTTTCCTTCAGCAAGGAATTCATCTACATTGTGCTGCACTCAACCCAGGTGAGGTGAATGGGTACCTGGCAGGAATATTTATTCCTTGAAATGCCATGTGAACTGATGTACGGCAGGCTAAAGCCAGGGTAATAATGCAATGCAGAGTGGATAAGTGTGTTATATATATTGCATGTATTATTATTATTATTATTATTATTACTATTATTATTATTATTATTATTATTATTATTCTAATCTGTAGATATCGATGATTGCGCTCCTGAGCCTTGTTCAAACGGAGGGACTTGTACAGATGAGGTGAATGGCTATCTATGCACCTGTGCACCAGGCTGGACTTCTACCACTTGTAATATAGGTACGTTGGAGATTTAATTTACAGAGATCTCGACCCTCATGAATAGGCACGAGGATGGAAATCACAATGTGAATCATCAAACAGCTGAACCAAATATTTCTTAATGGAATTTACATTTTTTCATGGGAGAATGCATTGTAAGAGATATTAGGATGCCACCTTGAGAAAATATTTGGTTCATGTGTTTGGCAATTCACATTTCAATCTTTTAACCTGATAAGACCTGCCTTTTTTGGGCCTTCCATGGCTGTGGGGAGGGCTTGATTCAGCCCACCCTCAGATCTGGGCCACCTGTCGCGCGATCGCCGCAAAAATTTACTTGCTTGTAAACATACTGTAAACTGCAAAATTGCAGAGTCAAATTTTTAGAAAACCTCAAATTTTATTTAGTATGCTAATTCATGCATAAAATCACATTTTTTGCTCTGATTTACAAAATACAAGCCCTACAAAGCTAATTCTTGTGTGAATGTTCATGATAACATTCTTTACAGATCCCCCCCTTCCCGGCCTTTGCTGTATCAATGAAATAAATCATGGGTTACATTTCACCAAGTTACGAAAGAGTTTAAGAATGACTTTAGGAATGACTAGTGTTATTTCTTGTGCTGAATAGTAGTAATGTTATCAATCAATGATCACATGAACTGATACCAGTCATTCTTAAAGTCTTCCTTGTCAGGGTGAAACACCACCCAGGTTTGACTACCACCCTGTGTAATCATAGGTATGGGCTTCTATAAAAGCAGATCATGTTGGTCTGTCACAATGGGATCCTACATATTGAGACTGTCACAAATGAGGATGGCTTTTTACCTCTAAAGTACCAGATTGTATGAAACATTTTCAAGAGCAAAACCGTCACATCAAAGGGCTGACGTTTCATTGATAGATTCACTCAAAAGCTGTAAAAACTACCAAAGAAGATCCAATTAGAATTTGAGGGTGCTAATAGATTTCCCAATATCAGTAATGTCGGCTCTGTCACAGTGGGATGAATGCAGAATGTTGGCTCGAAACCAAATGGTTAGGCTAGAATTGGTAAAAAAAAAAATTTCAAGCATAAACTATACACAAGAACAAATAAGAATACATCTTTGTCCTCTGGAAATGTATATATCATTGTATCCTCTGGAAAAAGAACTATAATAATTTAAGTATTAATACTATAATTATGATTATATCTTATGTTATTTTATGTTCCCTTTTTTTCCTTGTAGATATCAATGAGTGTACCCAGACTCTAAACCCATGTAGCGGCAACGGTGTGTGCAATAATCTGGAAAATAGTTACGAGTGCGACTGCTTTCCTGGCTGGGATGGACCAACATGCGCAATAGGTGAGACTAAAAACATATCATCTTCTTTCGTACGAGTCAGTTTTATGCTCTTTAGGCCCCAGTCATATATGGCCCCGAAAGCAACACTATTCAACATTACTCTTTGTTCAGTTCACAGTTAGCTGCCTGCAGACTAAGAGTCGTGTTGAATTGTGTAGCTTCCCGGGCCCTGTGTGACTGGGGCATCAATATACAGATTATATTTGTTTACATAACATGCCCTTTAAAGCAAGCAGCACCTGTATTTGCCTACTCCATATTTACTGTAATTTAAGTTTTTGTGAATACCATTTTTCAAAATCAGAGTTTCACATATCAAAGAGAGGTTTCCATTATTCTTTGATCCTGAGCTGTCATTTTGTCATTGAAACCCCAAATCACTGCATGCATGGATAAAGTTTATCACATTTGCTCCAATCTTGCAATAGGACAGTAGCCATGACGATGTCTGTAACATTTGTATTGCATTTTTTACGTCTTAGACATCAACGAATGTCAATCATCCCCATGTGAAAATGGTGGGACGTGCAACGATGAAATCAACCAATTTACTTGTGAATGTGCTGATGGATTTACTGGTGTAAGATGTAATATTGGTAAGTACTGATTCAGATCACACTCAGAATCAATGCAATCACAATCCAAACCCACTTTCATGGGTTTTTTTAAATATGGTACAATTTTTGCCAGATAAAAGGTCTGAAACTTTCTAAAAAGAATGCATTTATCATGCTGTATACAGTCACTGAAGCTTTAGTTTTTCCTTTTGATCATCATAGATATTATCTGAATACATGATATTGTTATATATCTTTTGTTTTATGTAATTGACATTGGAAAGTAAGTTCAATTATGATTATAATTGTAATCGTGATAAATTTATCTTCCAACTCACTATCAATCTCCCTATCTATTCATCTGTCTCTATATGGTTCGTTGCAGCTGTCTATTTAAATCCAATTATCTATCCATCTTCCTCCTATCTATCCATCCATTCTACATTTACCCATCCGTCTATGTACATATCTATTTATCTATCTATCTGTCAGTCCATCTGTCTATATGAAGCAAATAATTAACATTGATGATTGAGATGAGACAATCTATGACTTCCAAGGTGATCTGGGATACAGCTATCTTTCCGAAGCAAAGCTGAGGAAAGATGGCTCTCACTTTCCGATTAACAATAAAGTAAGAGATTGTCTCTTTGACAGAACCAAAAGGTTATTATTTGCTCTATGTAATATCAATAGCAATCAATGAATGCACACGCCAGCCTTTTCAGAACGGAGGCATTTGCCAAGACGTTGAACACTCCACCACCTGTCTGTGTGTAGATCAATGGCAAGGCTTTAATTTGTACAGAAGACAAGTCAAACCTTATCCTCAAGAACTCCCTAAGTTCTAGCGAATTAAGTTGTAGGCTCAAATTCTGACCAGGCACTGCTTAACAGAAATGTATGTAGCACTATTATGGTCCATTTCTTGGAATAGTTTTCTACCTTTCCATGGAATAATCAAATCTATCTTTCCATCCATGTATCTATTTACCTATTAATAGAAATCAATGAATGCACAAGCCAACCTTGTCAGAATGGAGGCACTTGTCAGGATGGTGACAACTCCTTTGTGTGTCTGTGTGTAGATGGATGGCAAGGAGTAACATGTACAGAAGGTAAAGTATTTGTATTATCTTTAATTGCTTTATTTCCTATTTTTTTATGCAGGGTAACCTCTTCAGTCGAAAGAAGAGTTTACACAATGACACAATTTTAACAGGAGCTGAAATATGATAATTTGTTTCTTGGAAATGATGTCTTTCTTTTTTTCTAAGGTCCTGGCAAGTTAAAGACGGAATATTTTTTTTTTGTATGAAATTTTTAAACCACAGCCAAGCATTCAAATGTGTACAGACCCAATGGAATGACCCCCAGATTTTACACAATTAAGCTCTAGCAAAGAGTTTCATGCCTTATGTCAATAGAATGAAACCTAGATGTTTAAAGGATGCAAACAAGGTGTTTTCCGGTCAATCTAAGCCCAAAATTGTCAATAATTATCAAACTGCAAACACTGCAACAAAATAGGTGTATGTGAATGTTTGATCCCCTTAAGTTATGCAAGTTTTAGCAATATATCCACCATAAATACTTTGATACAGAGTAAAGATGAAAATCATTCTTAGGGAAATATAATAGAGATAAAAAAACACCGTCAAGAAAAAGTAAAAATAAAAAATGTTAAAAGAGTGTGCCGAGAAAGAGATGAGCATGTTATAAAACGTTTGACCCCAACTGTATATTTAATCTTCAGATTAGAGACAAATCTCTAAATATGTCTAAATGTGTCTTTAAATCTTGTTTTCAAATCCAACTAGATGTTAACGAATGTAACAGCATGCCATGCGTTAATAACGGTACTTGCACACACGGAGTGGATGTCTACTTTTGTGAATGTACACAAGCGTGGAGTGGCTACAACTGTGAAATAGGTAAATACCCATTTGTTTAGATTAGTTTTAAGATTATATTCACTGTTTTTGAGGCACCTGGTTCTTACTTTTGCCTCTGAACCAGAGGGTCGGAGGGTCGAGTTTCACCCATGGCGTTAAATTCTCTCAGCTAAAAATTTATCCACATCGTGCTACACTCAACCCAGGTGAGATGAATGACTTCCTGGTAGTTATTTATTCCTTGAAAAAGCTCATGTTCCTAATAGCTGCACTGCTAAAGCCATGGTAATAATGCTACAGTTTTAGAGTGTTTAGGAAATCGAAGAGTTGATGAGCGCTAAATAAAAGCCATCCATTATTATCATGATCATTATAAATTGATGCTAATAAATCTTGAAGAATATTTGATTGAATAAACAGAACCTATTCTCATACAACAGCATAGCAAGAACAAATACAAGCAATGTACATATATTACAAGCATCAAAACTTTTTTGAAATAAAATACACGGGTAATTGAAATGTTGTGAATAAATCAAATGGGAAGATATTGAAAATGAACTGAATGAGGAAGAGTTGCCTTTTTTTTAATTTAATATAATAAATTGCCTGGGCAATTTGAATGGGTAATTATTCGTTTCCTGCTAAATAGATATTATCAGCATTATGAACAAAACTGTAAGGATTAATACTGATGTGTATTTTTATTTACTGATGATTTAGATAGGATATTCATAGGAAATGATATCATTCATGTTAGTTCTTCCCATCATTTGACGATTTATTGATTTATCCCCTTAATAAATCATGTGATGAATTTGTGTCTGTTTAGAATATATTTATAATATCTATTTTCAACAAATGTGTACAAT
The DNA here is from genome assembly GCA_036244855.1 of Temnopleurus reevesii. Lineage (NCBI taxonomy): Eukaryota > Metazoa > Echinodermata > Echinoidea > Temnopleuroida > Temnopleuridae > Temnopleurus > Temnopleurus reevesii. The sequence continues at coordinate 22,726 of BQKZ01001808.1, read as the reverse complement.
GGGCTTGCTTGAAAAACAGTTTATACAACTGAATGCACCTACCCTGTTTTAAAGAAGACTGTAATAAATAAATAAATAAATAAATAAATTAATTAATAGATTAATAAATAATATGAAGCTTTTTAGTTCTTCTATGATATCGAATTTTTCATATTTCCATTTCCCTTGAATATAGAAATTACCTTTGAAGATCTCTTTCCATCTTTTCATTATCGTAGAACGTCTTGAGTGCAATAGCAACCCATGTTTGAATCAGGGTTCTTGTATCGAGCAGATCAACGGATACATCTGTTCATGTCGACCAGGATATACAGGAACTCATTGTGAAATAGGTCAGTATCTATCTTAATGTGTAAGAATTAAAATGGAAATCATTTTTATTTAGCGGACACTACATTAGAAATGGGATTGATTGAAAAATTTAGGTGATATATTGTGCAGGCTAATCAAAATGTAAAGAAAAGCATGTTTTATTTATATGGCCATCACATTTAATCAGTGACTGGAATTTAATGGGAGTGAGAGTAATTCATTTTTTCGCATTTCATTTTTGTTTATTTCATTTCCAACAGAATACAAATCAATACAGTATAACAATCATGCAATATACATAATTTAAGATTATAATTTTTCAAAATACTTTTTAGAAGTTTTTAGGATTATACGTACAACTATATGTAAATGTAGAATTGCTCCACAAAAGCTCCCCTAAATGTTTTTGCACGTCATTTATAGAGCCCCTTGAGAGCCTCTAGGAGAGCTATTTATAGCTCCCCTGAAAGTTCTTAGTTATAGTCTCTGATTTAATCTGCAAACAATTCCAAATTGCGCCCTTTATAATCTCTGATAAGATATAATGCGTGGAGTAAAAGGGCTACAACAATTTGTTTCACGAACCCCTACTGTACGAAGCTCTCTTCACTGACCAGCCACTTACTCTGATAATTTAAAAACAATTTGCTTGAAGATACCAACGAATGTGTCAGCGACCCCTGTCAAAATGGAGGTGAATGTAACGATGGGATCAATCTCTACACCCATGTCATGCTTTGATGGTACAATTCGATATCAAAATATTTCATGAACCCTAATGGTTAATACCTACAATATAAAACTCTCTTGACCACTTTAAAGATAAAAAATAGCCACTCACAATGATATATTTTTTGGTAATTTGCTTGTAGATATCAATGAATGTGCTAGCGACCCCTGTCAAAATGGAGGTGAATGTAACGATGGGATCAATCTCTACACCTGTGTCTGTCCTCCAGGCTACACCGGGCCAGTCTGTCAATTTGGTAAGGAGAACAAAGTCTATCTTCTTTTCTCACCATCGGGTATCTGTATAAGCTGAAATTATTGAGGTGGTTTTATTTGTGCAAATTTTGCATTCCTATGGACTTCATGGTCTTAATAGGAGATACAGCCAGTTGTTCCTATTTCTTGTAATTAAAAAAAATCCTTTTATAATTTCTGTTCATAATTTCCGTATACCGTGGAAAAAATATTGGAAGGGGAATCAATGAAATCTGTATTTGATGAAACCATCATTCATTTGTCAGAATTTTCAACCAGTTTCTATCATTTCCTATGAAATAAAATCTATCACGTAATTCTTACAAAAGGATTTCATTTCTTTCAGATATCAACGAGTGTTCTTCTAACCCCTGTCAGAATGGAGGTACCTGCAATGATGAGATCGCTTCCTATACATGCCAATGTCAACCAGGCTATACTGGAACCAACTGTCAGATTGGTGGGTACACAAAGAGTCTTTAATTTGTTGATATGTCTAGCAGAGATGTTATTACTACCATGTCTCCATCTTTGTTTGAGTTCATTGTTTATTTGTCACTAGGTTATGGGTAGACATGTAACTGAGAGCTACAATTGTGTCCTTAGAGTCAGACCGTTCCCCTCGGTGCAACACTTTTGTCGATATTTGTCACAGGGTTCATCTACAAGCCATTGAAAGCAGCTAATGGGAGTTCACAAGAAAATATTTTAATGTTGCATGCACAATATGTTAGCCTATGTTCCCATATTGAAGCTCTAGCTAACTAGAATTGTCTTCAATGGGCATCTGAGACAAAAAAATAGTGATTTTCTAACCCCTGTGAAAATGGAGGTACCTGCAATGACGAGATTGCTTCCTATACATGCCAATGTCAACCTGGGTATACTGGAACCATCTGTCAAATTGGTAGGTAGTAATCGATAACCCTCTCAATCCCTTAGATGCATTTTGGCACCATTTAAACACTGTGCACAAGGAAGAATTAATCTGCTCTTCTCCTCTACTGTTCAGTTATGTACCATTGGAAAGCTAGAGAGTGCAGCTTTCCAATGAATACAAACACTAGATTTATTGTTTAAGTTCTTTTTCAGACATATTGGACTGAATATACAGTGATTTTTTTCAAAAAGTAGGCGGGTTTGAGAGGGTTAATTTGGTGATATGTGTAGCAGAGATGCTATTGCTACCATGTCTCCATCTTTGTTTGAGTTAATTGTTTATTTGCCAATAGGTAGACATGTTATGGAGAGCTCCACTTGAGTACTTAGTGTCAGATTTTCCCCCTCAGTGCAACATGTATATATTTGTCAAAGGATTCATCTGCAATCAATTGAAAGCAAATAATAGGAGTGCAAAAGCAAACAGTTACTGTCGTATGTATGTAAACCTATGCGCCCATATTGAAGCTGTAGCTAGCTGGAATCTCCTTCAAATAGCATCTGAGATAAAAAAAATATGATTTGCTATTTGGTATTAAATATCAATAAAAAAGAATTCCCCTAAACAAACCATGACGTTAAAAAGTTATTATTTTTTGTTTAATATTGAATTTTAAAATTGAATGTTTCTTGTGGTAAAGCAAAAGATGACCTATACGAAGACTAGCTCACCAAGTGAAACTAGTTGTACATGCACACACATTTAGAAGGCCTTATATGCAGCTTTACTCAGAGATAAAATCCACATGTTGATCAGGAGCAACTATTAATTTGCCTCCTACTCCTTAACTCTTCATTTTGGGTTGATTCACTGCATTTTAGCAGTGCACAAATCATTTATATATATATATACTTTTTTTTTTTTTTTTACTACAGATGCTCTTGAAGGTATTCATTATTTTTACTAGTGGCACCTAGTTTATTTTCTTTGTCACTGAATATACATTGTATTTTCCTCTGTCAAATAATACAATCTTAAGTTGAATTCTGCACAAATATCTTAATATTGAGAGCGATTTCTGGAAATGAAAGGCTAATATTACTTTTAATCATAACGTTAAGTCTATTTTGAATAAAGACACTGGCATACACCTATCTAAGAGCAAGTGATCAACAGAGAGAGGCAGCGCAATGTCAAGGAACCTCATTGGATTGAGACAATCCTCAGGGGAGGATCAGAGCTGGCTAGAAAAAATCAAAAGGTTGTTTGAAGCTTGTGACTCCATTCTATTTTGAAATTTCTTTACAGATTACGACGAGTGCAGCAGCTTCCCTTGCTTAAATGCCGGAATCTGTAGTGACAGTATTAATGCATACTCCTGTGCATGCACGCCAGGATGGACCGGCACCAATTGTGAAATCAGTAAGTCATTACCTATTAATTAACTCATTCAGGACAGGAATTATTTTGAAAGTAATTGCTTTCCTAAATTTTCAGCAGCATAATTTTTAATTTTCTTTTCTTAATTCTCTTTCCAATAAAACGTAATATTACCAGATTGAATCTTCATCGCTAAAATTCATGTTCAAATGTTAGAAGTTTCCAATTTGCACAAAGATCAAATTTTTTTTAAAGGTGTAGTAAATGTGTTGCCAATTTCAGGATTTGGAATAATTTTAGTGATTACATTCATTTTCAAAGATTCTCTGCGACAAACAGCAAATAGTGGCACAATAGTAATAGTCAGATTTAATGGAAAATATATGAATGAATAAAATCTGGGTTAAACAAATACAAAAATACCACGAGCTGGAACAAGTAAAGTCACCTCGTTATGATAGATGTTCAGTTATATTAAAGTTCTTTATCCCTCAAATGTTGTTTTGTACTCTCTGGTCAAATGGGTATAAGTTATCAAATTACTGATACATTTTCTGTCATGGCACAATCAGGAATGAAATTTACATCATCATGATTTCTTTTTTACCCATCAGATATTGACGAATGCTCAAGTTCCCCTTGCCTGAATCGTGGCACATGTACAGATGCCACCAACTTCTATGTGTGTGACTGCATGGCAGGCTTCGAGGGACTAAATTGCGAAATAGGTATGAAAATTTCATTTTCCCATGTTAATTAATCAGCCCTTATTTATGCTTCATAATAATGATAAATAATATAATAATAATATGTCCATTTATTTAGGGGAATCACTATATTCATATATTCTACTGCACTTGATACGAGGTACCTTGTTACAATTCATAATGGCATTTATTGAATTGATGCATTGTTGTGAAAGGAGAGAGTGTGAAAGAAAGAGAAAGAGAGAGAAATTTTTTTCATGGTGTGTGTCATTCAAGTTTGAACATTTATGCTAAGAGAAAAGAGAAAGGGTTCTGACCTTTAGAATGTAAACAGGGCCCAAACCCGCTGCACACAAATCAGCAATTTGTGATGGTCTCATTCAACTTGATTTACGGCGCAGGGTAAAATATCAAGTTAAAGGCGTACAAATTATAAATGTAACAAATATAAGAAACTAGTAACTACTTATAATGCTCATCATATTATTTTGGAATTAGGGTAAAAGATCGAACAGATTTCATGTCTCTTAATGATGCATCTTACCATTTTTTCTCAGAAATCAATGAATGCGATAGCAGTCCTTGTTTGAATGGAGGCACTTGCCTGGATAACATCAACTCATACAGCTGTCGATGTCAAAGTGGTTATGCAGGCTTGAATTGTGAACAAGGTAAGATTTCTTTCCTTATTCTTCCTCAAAATGTAGTGTTTTACAAAATCATTGGAGCAATAACGTATTATGCAATCATGGGTTCCTGCAATCAAGATCTATAGATCGTTTATCTTGATTGTAATGCATACACCTGTTCTTGCATGCCAGGATGGACAGGTGCTAACTGTGAAATCAGTAAGTCAGTCTGTGCTTTCGAGTTCAGTGTTAAACGCTGGTGTTGATGTTGCAGTGACACAAACACCAGCCTCGACACCAAACTTGAAGTTTTTGGTGAGGGGGATGACCTCTCAAGATTCTAACATATTTCTGGTAATTTGTATGGTTTGCTGGTGTTACTCTCTCAATTCCAACACCAATACCAACACCAAAACCAAACATCAAACTTGTAGTCAAGTTTGAATGGAGGCACCTGTCTGGGCAACATCAACTCATACAGCTGTCGATGTGAAAGTGGCTACGCAGGTTTGAATTGCAAACAAGGTACGATTTCTTTTCTTATTCTCTCCTCAAAATGTAGTATTTTATGGAGCACTCAATAGGTTTGTTTGTAGGTTTATCTTGAAGAACCATACACGTAGGTCTAATGAGTCTTTCTCAGGGATTTAAATAATGATTATTGTTTGAATGGAGGCCATTGTCTTGACAACATCGACCCATTCAGCTGTAGGTGCGAAAGTGGTTTATACGCAGGTTTAAATTGTGAACAAGATAGGATGTCTTTTCTTTTCTTTTTTTTGACAGTTCTTGCCACCGCCAATACGCCATTTCAAACGATATATCACGTTACAGTCTATATTGATATATTGAGGTTGGGATGGTGACATCTGGTATGGGAAGCTAATACATATGCGACATTTATAAAAAATTTGCCAATTTTTTGCTGAAAAATCAGAGGTACTGGACGCTCCATCAAAGAAACGTGCCATGGTGTAATAATAGTTAATATCAGCTATAAATAACATGTAAAAAATTTTTTTTTTTTTTTCAATCTTTATCACAGCAAAGTGGAATGCACATGCACAAATGTCCATAACCAGAAGTGGGTATCCTGTCTCACATTACATGTATGCGGTGATAATTGCGCATTGTCATGTGCGGTTCTAAATTTATTGTCGGTGGCGAGAATTCTGTTAGCACTCTGGAGTTATATTCAACACTATCGCTGTGACCACCCATTGACAACATATTTCTATTTCAGTAGAAGGCTTTATGGTGCGAGGCAGCCAACCATGACTTACCTGTATACTGTGACCAATGAGAGGCCTTTGTTTTCCTGCCAGAAAATATACACTGCATATTGATCCTCCAAAAGGCAATAGATAGGCTTCTCGATCCTGAATTTACTTGTTCTCCTAAAGATGATGAGAACATGCTCATGAAGATGTCGAGAGAGGATAGGTCCTTTTTAGGACAACTCACATTTCTAAGAAAGTTAACGCGTACCATGAAGCCTGCAAACTGACTATTCATTCACGAGTTAAACATTCAAGCAATATACTTCTATTTTTATTTTAAACACCAGATATTGATGAGTGTTCGAGCAGTCCTTGTCTGTTTGGCGGCACCTGCATAGATCTAGTGAATGTGTATGAGTGCAACTGCCCACCGGGAAGGGAAGGAGTGCGATGCGAACTGGGTGAGTGTTCCATCAAGTCTACACCAGGGAATAATTTTAGTTTTCACATTTGTTTAGCAGTTTGAGACATTGAAACATTAATGAGGGCTTAGTATAAAAATATTCAGAAAATGTAACCTTTCTAGTAAACACATTTGGTCAGATGTTTCTTATCAAATTGTCCTTTTAAACTTTATTTTTATACGTTGAGTAATATTGACTAGAATATTTTAACAGCCAAGTATAGTGGAGTCATTGTGTCATAGACCCGTCAATGTAGCTATGCTATGCTGCTGTATTCTTATTATACTGATGATGATGATGAAGATGATGATAATAATAATGAAAATGATAATGATAATGACAACTATAATAATAATGATAACAATAATGATAATGATACTGGTGATAATAGTAATAATGATACTAATTATAATTATTCTAGATCATAGTAATACTAACAACACAACATGCAATTTATAGATAGCACATATTCACTCTGTGGAGTGATCAAGGCGCTCTCTGCTTTACCAGAACCCTGACTTATAGTCTGTTTCACCTTTTGTTGTTGTTTTTTTTTACAGATACAAATGAATGTGCTTCCAGACCATGCCTAAATGGCGGCCATTGTAACGATCTTTTCAACGCGTACAGCTGTTCCTGTGCGGCTGGATACGGAGGCACCAACTGCGAGCTTGATCTAGACGAGTGCGCAAGCTTCCCCTGCATGAACGGCGGACAGTGCTCTCATGAAATTGACCTCTTCGTTTGTGACTGTTTGCCTGGATACAATGGCTTGCGTTGTGAAATAAGTAAGTGAACAAATTTATTAAGGATAATTTTGTTACACACCTCTCAATCTATATATAGTTATGCTCTGCTGTATTCTTATAATTATGGATATGAGGGCTTGTGTTGTGAAAATTAGTGAGTGAATAAATTTAATAGTGATAATACAAAGTGCATGATAGTTTGAAAAATAATCGAAAGAGGACTTGTATAACGATGAGTTCCCACAGCAAAATAATAATAATATAATGTTGTTGTTGTTGAGGTTTAGGGGCGTTTATCAATCCTACTGGATTATCTACGCCAAAATAATAATAGATGCAATTTATATAGCGCATGTATCCACTCTGCAGAGTGCTCATGGCGCTTTACATTATTATTACCCTGTGAGCCTTAATCAGACATACAGAGACTTAGTTGATTGCCAATGATTTGTTTATTTCTTTCTCCTATCACCATCACTGTCATAAATAATTTATTGATATTTCATGATGATAAGATCCTCATTTCCTGTTTCAATTGTATTTCTTTCAATCCGAGAAAAATCACTGAATGTCAAATTAACCCCATGTATTAATAAAGTTTTCTAATCATGCAACAATTTCTGCCGCTATGACTGTCTTATATCATTATCATCATGATTGTAAACAATTTCTTTCCATTTATTTAGTATGAAATCTATAATTGTTTTTTCAATTTTTTTTTTCTTTTAATGCCTGAAAATCGTAAATATCAATGAATGTGCCAGCAACCCCTCTCTGAATGGTGGGCAGTGTCTGGATGATATCAACAGCTATACCTATGATTTTTACTTCAATTTTCATTCTTTTTATATTTTTACTTCAATTTTCATACTTTTAATTCTTTAAAAAATCATAGATATCAATGAATGTGCCAGCAACCCCTGTCTGAATGGTGGACAGTGTCTGGATGATATCAACAGCTATACCTGTGATTGTGCTGACGGATGGGAAGGCGTCAGATGTGACATCAGTAAGTAGATTTTATTGTACCACTTCCATTTGGCCCCAAAAATCATTTGGAGACCTCCCAACCATGGGGAGTTTTGAGGAAAAAATATGAATTTTTGACTATTTTGAGAGAGTTTCAAGGCCATTTCAAAAGGACTTTCCTACTTTTTTATAAATATGTGACACACTCCGATTGGAAACATGGTTTCTTTCCTCTTTTTACTTGTGATTGTGCTAACGGATGGGAAGGCGTCAGATGTGACATAAGTGAGTAGATTGGATTTTACCACATTGTTACATTTCTTTATTATAAAATCTACATTTTTTCTTAGATTTTTTCTCATTTTATCCCTAAAAATGATAGATATTCATGAGTGACACCCACAAATTGTTTGGTTGTCCTCTTCCTACCAACCTTCTGAAAATGGCCCGATTTCAAATTTGTAACTCATATTGAAAGATTACAGTGAAATTCGGGATACACATTTGAAATACAAAATAAAAGTAATTTTCAGATGCTTCTTAGCTTATCTCTCCATTCTAGGTTTTTGTTAATTTTGTTAAGAACTAACAGCATAGATAAAAAACACCTTTTTCGGCTGACCAACACTAGATTGGAAGATATTTGAATATTTACCGCGTTGGAGAAAAGTTCAATAATAGAGATGATGAGAAACACATTACAGGTCAGAAACTTGTCAATTATTGCATTGACTGTGGGTGTAATTTAGGTGGGCACCACAAAGTTTTCATTGGAAATCACTGATCCGAGTTAGAAAGCTGACTTTCAATTATGAAACTTGAATGAATGTATGTTACAATTTTTGCATTTTCACTAGCTTTTAGATCAAATAACAATTACTTTTACTAATATTATATCCTGATAATTTGAATGATACACAACGAAACACTCACATTCTCTCTTTCTCTTTATTTTTTTTGACAGATATAAATGAATGTGATCCCAATCCATGTCTGAACGGTGCTTGCGTTGATGGAGTCTTTTCATTTACGTGTTTCTGTTTCGCTGGATGGACTGGGACGACATGTGATGTTGGTAAGTACGGCCATTGCAGAGATGCCAACTGTTGCGGAATATGCATGAAGGGTATTTTCATATGAATTCAAGGCTATGATCACACGTAAATGGATGAGAGTATGGGTACTGTTAGGTTTTCTCTCACGAAAGTGAGAGAAAAAAATACATAATAACATACTAATTTTATATATTGTTTATAAAGATGTAATTATACTTGTATATAATTCACATAAAGATAAACAATAATGGAACAAGACAAAGAAAACAGGATGTAACAAGAGAAAATTAAGTCCATTCCTTTATGAAATAATCAATCATTGTAACCTTTTTTCTCTTCAGAAATCGATGAATGCGAGAGCAACCCTTGCCAGAATGGAGGGGCTTGTCTGGATGCCATCAATAGCTATTCATGTCAGTGCTTGCCAGGCTGGACCGGATACAACTGCCAAAGCGGTAAGTTTACATCAGAGGATGATAGGGTATTATAAGGCTAAATTCATAAACTTTTCATGTTAGAACCCTACTAATGAGACCTTTCTGAATTAACTTTTTATGCCTTGCCCTTCTCGAGTCTTTGGGCACAGACCATCAGCTTCCAGTGTTGCAGTTTGCACAGTACATTTTAAAAGGGTTTGCAGTCAGAGACTACATTTCTTTTCAAATTCTACTTTTTTTCACCAAGGGATTTGTAACATATGGAACAATTCTTTGACCACAGACTCTTAAATGTGCACTTTGCACATTGCAGAAAATCAAAGAAAAAATGATTCTGTACAAACTGACTAACCTTGGTTGGGGTATTGCAGGAAAATGAAAAAAAATAAAACTGTGTATAATTACTATTTCTACCTTTCATTTGTTTTAGATATCAACGAGTGTAGCAGCAACCCCTGTCAGAATGGAGCACAGTGTAACAATCTCCAGAATGCCTATTCCTGTACCTGCTCTCCAGGATGGACTGGTGACAACTGTGAAATTGGTAATTTTGCACTATTATTTAACCAAAATCACATTTATATAATAGTAATATAAAGAAGAACCATTTTTCATAGGAATGTGTTTGAAAGTGAGCATACTTCATTCCCAGTTAAAGAAAGTACATAAAATTATGATTTACGTAAGATTTTGAGCAATCATGCAATATGTGAAAAGATAGAAATGGCAATAGACAGAATTAATGAGAGTTATGATAATAGAAAGGAATGAAAAAATAACAGTCAATTCAATAAAAGTTACACAACAATGAATTTAAAGATAGCAATCATATTGAGAGAACCATTTCGTAATTGTATAACTGTTGATTGAATTGGGTTTTGTCTATTTAATAAAAAGGCCTTCTCTGATTAAAAGTCGGTTCGTGCAGTGTATTTTTAAGCATTCGTGGCTGCATTTTGCTAGACATTGGGGTGATAATTGAAGGTGTTTCCACACATGTAGCTGATTTTTGTTCTTTTTATCACCAGATATTGATGAATGCGAGGAAGGACCATGTCAAAACGGCGGGACTTGTAACAACTTTCAGAATAGGTACACATGCACATGTACGGCTGCTTGGACAGGAGTCAACTGTGAAATTAGTGAGTATTGAAATTAATGTACTCTTTAAATCTATTTCATTGTTTTCATATGCCTAAATTGATCAAAACCTCTGTGGCTTTACTTTCAGGCCCTGCATAAAATTTGTTGCTCCTAGTTTAGATGCAAAGCAACAAAAAAGAAAAATAATAGAAATGTGAATAAAAATGATGAAAAAGTAGAATACGTTAAGAATAATTTGGAAGTAGAATTTTTGCCTCAATATTATTTTTGATGATACTGAAAATTGAATTGTTCCCAAAAAGTAGAAGGCTTTTAGATTTATTTTGTGATTAATAGGCAAGATGTAGGATTTTGATAAATTAATATTAAACGGCCCTTCCTGTAATTAGGGCTAAAAATTGGGCTATAGTGAACAGGATATTGAGAAGATTGTTTTCCTTCCTTTTTAGCCAGATTGGACAAAATTAGTTTATAATGATTTAAATATTACCCTAATGAGGCAATTAAGCTGACAATATATTCTGAATATTACTATATTCATGATTTTCCTTATAATTATTAATGTTCTTTTTTTCAACAGACGTTGATGAGTGTGCAAGCAACCCCTGTCGAAATGGAGGCACTTGTAATGATATGATCAACAGATATACATGTGCATGTCCAGGAGGTTACACTGGAGTGCATTGTGAGATACGTAAGTACAAAATTTATGATGGGCCAAAATGTGACAAAATCGAGGCACTTGTAATGATATGATCAACAGATAATCATGTGCATGTCCAGGAGGTTACACTGGAGTGCATTGTGAGATACGTAAGTACAAAAGTCACAATACAAATCAAATCAAATCAAATCAAATCAAATGTTCTGCTTTTGTGTGATATAGATGATATGGTTGGCAAAATTCTGGGTCTTTTTCTATTTAAAAATACTGATCTTTTTGGTTATGTAAAATAATCTAGAACTTAGCATAGTTGAAATTGTTGTTTTAAATCATTTACTCACTGCAAATGTTATGATCATTTTCTATTTAGCAATCAATGAATGTCTTAGCAACCCGTGTGTGAATGGTATTTGTGTGGATGAAGTGAACTCATTCAGATGTGCCTGTGATGCCGGGTGGACTGGCGAGTTCTGCAACATCAGTAAGTATTTGAAAATTTTATTTGGTACCTAAATATACTGCCTTTTCAAGAAATTAGATCAATGTCATTTGTATAATGAAATTATAGGAGTATAGAATGCAGTACAGTATGTACTTTATTATTACGATCCTTTCCTATTAAGAGAGAACTGCAACATAAATTCTGCAACATCAGTAAGTATCTTATGTCATACACAATGGCAGAAAGTAGATATGGGATTGTCTGTTAGATTTATTAAATCTGTTGTATAATGAATATTTTGGAAAATATAGGATTACAGAATGCTCTAGATTTTATTATGATCCCCTGTGGTATTTCCAGTAGCAGAGAAAAAACACGTTATAGCAATTGACTACAACTTCATGCAGAAGGAAAATATCAAAAATCATTAATTTAATTTAAGGCAAATTAAAAAAAATCAATATTTCCAGCTTTTCCCCATGTGGAATTGTCCAGATGCTTTAAAATGTCAAATAATGTTTTTTCTGATATTGAGGACTGTCGCTTAAATCAGATTTTTACCATGTGGAATTGTCAAGATGCTTTGAAAATGTCAAATAATACTTTGTTTACTGTCTCTAAGCAAAACTATATAGAAGCACTTGAAAGATATTTCCAGATTTTCCCTATGTTGAATTTCCCAGATGCTTTGAAATTTCAAATAATAATTTGTTTCAGATATTGAGGACTGTCTTGCTGATTCTTGTTTGAATGGTGGTACATGCATTGATGGAGTTAACTCATTCAGGTGTAGCTGTCTACCAGGATGGACTGGAAATACCTGCGAAACTGGTAAATAGATATCTAATGTGTCGACAAACTTTAGTGACATGCTTGGCTTATGTTCACGTGCACATATATTTATGTGCTGTATGTGTTTTGCTTTTTATTTGGTATTTTTATTGTTTTTGTCATTGCTATTTTTTCCTTATCAATATGTAATTTCAGATTGATATAGAGGTTGTTAATCTACAAGTTTCCAACTTTTTAAGCAATCCCGGCATGCCTTTTCAGCTTTGTAATTTTTTTAATTTTTCCAAATAAATGTGAATTGAATTGAATTGAAATGAATATGTGAAGCACAAACCCCAAAAAAGGATTTGTCACCAAGTTATCTTCAAATTTCTGCGTGTATGAACAATAAAATAGATTCAGTTTATTTCTGCGTGTATGAAAAATATTAACATAGATCGAGTTTATACTGGGCATACATTGGATATTTTTTGCAAATGTGTGACTGATTATTGTTCAAAATAACAGATGGAGATTACAAAATGGGGATATTACCAAAGACCAAATTCATATTATCCAAACAGAAAAAAATGAGAATATACACACATCGAAGGAAGAAATGGGTAATACCAAAATAATAAGTGGATACCAGGTAATAACAACATAATGAGATATTACCCAAAGAGCAACATTATGTTACTGCAACAATTCATCAATATTGCTCCAAAATCAAATATATATTGAATATAAAAAAATTAGTTTAAAAAATTGGGATCGCCATGATAAATGGATGAATGCAAAATATTGGATGGATATTGAAAGATAGAATAAATAGATATCACCAAGAACTTTGAAATAAGATTTGAACAATAAAAATTTATTTCAGGAAGGTCCTAGGGATCAGTGCGTCAAGTTATTTACAGAATTGCCCCCTCATCGAATAGTTTACTAGAGGGCATTTCATAAATGTTATTGCAGCGACAAATTTGTCAGTGCCGACTAATCCAATGATATCCTTGACACTGATTGAATAAAATAAACAACCTCTTACCTTTGATGTAGTGAGAATTCAGGGAAAAGTATTTATTGCTGCAACAATTTCATGTTTAGCATCGATCTGATGTACTTGAATTTTTCGTTTTTACGTATTTTATTTTGAATTTCAGATATTGATGAATGTGCCAGTGAGCCTTGTCAGAATGGTGCAGTGTGCAACGACCTACTCAATATGTTTACTTGCACCTGCCCGAGCGGTTTTACAGGAGTCTTCTGTGAAATTGGTAAGTTTACTGCCTCTTATTTCATTTCTACCTTAGTAAATTGTGTAATCAAGTTGGAATTGTTGGCTTCTTAGCCAAGATTATGAAAGCTATGGTATCTTTTCTGTCACTAAGCAAAACTGAAGGCATACATCTATTACTATATAGGTTTTTTGAAGTGTTGAAAGAGACAGCTGCAGAAGCATCAATGAAAAGCGTATATGTTGCGAGAATGGTGTAACATGCGCCAGAAATTTTGTTCATACCTACTTGTATCAAGGAATTAGTGCTATATAAATAGACTGTCCTGTCCTTCTATCAAAGGCTGAAGATGGTTGGTTTATTTTATTATGCCTCTGCCACCGTACCGTTGTGCTGGAAGAATTTTCCAAATGATATGCTTAACTTCTAGCTCTTAATGTCTCAGTGCATGAGTTGGGTTTACTCTTCACATCTACATGTAATTACAATGGTAGCTCTATGCTATGAATTATTTATACATTATAACTAGAAGGTTTGAATGGGGATATTGATAACCTATCGCAATGATACAATGTAGTAAAGGTGATTATTACAATCATTAAGGGCGGTACTTTTTTGTTCCTCTGTCATTATGAACATTTGAATAAATATTTTCTCCACTTTGTGACCAATATTGATAGCGACTATACATTCGATGTGAGGGTAGTAGAAACATAATGAACTAATTTTACAATTGTTCTCTCTATTTCACAGACATTGACGAGTGCAGTAGCAGCCCTTGCCTGAACAATGGACTGTGCTTCAACAATCCTGACAAGCTAACCTATAGATGTGCATGCGCACCAGGTTACACTGGAGAGCGTTGCGAGATAAGTAAGGAAATTTAAGGGTTTTTAAGGTGTCTTTGACATTTATACAAAACATGTGGTATTCAGGATTATCAACCATAGGGGATGTTGTTTAAAAGTTGCAATTGATTGTAAATCAGTTGCAAATTATAATGTACGTTAAACAATGATTTTCTTTGGCATGTTCTGATCAACTGCAACTTGCAATTAATTAAAACTTTTGAACAGTGCCCCCATAGATAGATATTGATATTGATAAGAATGGAAAGCTGTCTTCAATTTCGTGTCAAAATTTGTTGTTTGAACATGAAAATGTTCAATGTTTGTTATGTGAAAAGAAAGCAATCCATATATAATCAAATTAATAGTGACCAACTTTTGCCAACATGTTTACTGTATTGTAATGCAAAATCAGTAATTATTCTATAGGACAAAATAGATTAAAATTGAATGGATTTTACATTGAATTATCCATCCACTTCCGACAGATATTGAGTATTCAAACATGCATTGTGTTAATGGGGGACTTATGTAGAAAGTGTCTTTAAATTTTAGTTACAATGCATTTACTGGTTCTGCAGGACTGGAATATCCCATCAACATTAATGACTGCTATAGTCATTATTCGTCCATCTCCTTCGAAGAGGTATCAAGAAGATATGCAGAGCCTTTGTTTCTAATCATTATTGCATGTTTAAACCCATTGATTACTAAATTCGCTAGTACCTTTAGACTTTGTCCAGGGACTACAGGGTTCCAGTAGCCAATTGGTTAATTGTCAATGCTTTTCAAAACCATTTGCATGATAATTTACAAATACTGTTTTCTTAACCTATAATCAAGCATTTTACCATCTACTTATTTCAAATATGGACTCACTCGAGTATGAGTCCAGCCCCTGTGTTAATGGTGGTAATTGCCTAGATGGCGTCAATCAGTTTTAGTGCCAATGCTAGGCTTATCTATCTAATCAACATCAAATACTGTTTAAATAATCATTTTTATTCCTCCAAAACGTATCAACAATATATGCAGATCCTTCATTTTTTAATGGACATGGTATGTTCTCATTGTCAATGCTTATTCAGTTTGTGTGCCAATGTCTTCCTGGCTGCGCAGGGCCTACCTTTCCTTTCTTAGCATCATTCACTGCTACAAATAATCATTTATCTATCTTCTTCCATGATGTATCAGCAAGCATTATCAATATGCCAATGCTTGCTTAAATCATTTTCATGCCAATCTACAGATACTGTTTTCTGAACTCATCATCAAGCATTTCTCCATCTACTTATTCCAGATATCGATGAGTGTGAGTCCAGCCCCTGTGTTAATGGTGGTACTTGTCTAGATGGTGTCAATCAGTTTGAGTGCCAATGCCTTCCTGGTTATGCAGGGCCGACTTGTCTGATCAACATCGATGATTGCTTCAATGGACCCTGCTTGAATGGTGGTATTTGTCTCGATATGATAGAAGGATACCAGTGCACATGCCCACAAGGTTACACCGGACCCAATTGCGAGATAAGTAGGTACCACTTTAGTGTGTTCCATTTTCCAAAGTGCTGTCAAGCTCCATGTCTTTACATTATATATTATGTATAATATTTCTATTTGATACACTTTGAGATATACATTTTGTTGGCTAAAATCTCGATAAAAAGTTTCATTGGTTGAGAGCAAAGTTGGATATTGTAAGTACTTCTAACCGTTAATTCAAGATTCTGTCTTATTCGGTAATATCATTTGATAAAAAGATGAAGCATTTAGATATTCTTATCAGAGAAATATAATTTCTAGATGGTATAGAAAGATACTTTCATGTGTGTGATCTAGAGTGTTGACTAAGAGCAATAGTTTGTCTTCATTTTGCATATTGAATATGATCAAAGCAATTGAGGAGTGAGACATTTTACTGTGGCCTGCATCTGAAATATGATAAAAAATGATAATATATGGTACAGAGAGCACCATAGCGCTTTATGATTTAACAGAACAAATATGAAAACCATTAGATTGTTATGATTTTTTCTTTCAGATCTCAACGAATGTAGTAGCAATCCATGTCAGAATGCCGCCGTCTGTGTTAACCGTGTCGATGAACATGGGTACGATTGCCAATGCCCAGCAGGTTTCACCGGCACTCACTGTGAAATCAGTAAGTTCTCAAACATATTATAGACTCTGAAATTACGCAGCAAGATTTTAGGGGATTTAATGTTCTTTTTATGCCTCCTTTGCATGAACAATGGTATTTGCATGAACGGAACTACCCTATTATAATTTTAGTTGTTAGTATATTGGATGAAGGTGATTTTACAAGTAGAGTCAACCTTGCTTAAGTCGACCTTGCATTTTTTGAATGATCACCTAAGTCTTAGGACTTTCCAAATTTTTTTCTCTTTTTATCCTATTGTTTTTACCTCTCACGATAAAAATTTTCACACAGTTGAATCTATTTCTTCAGTCCCATAAGATTTGACAAGGAAAGGTTGACTGTATATTCATTGTTTGAAGATATATCCTTGTTTATGTTGCATATAGCATATTTTTTTCAAAAGTATGGTCTGTGGTATGAAACTCTATGCTAAGTTAACATAATTATTTAATCCAGTGATGAAGTTGCAAAAATGATGAAAGATTTGTAGATAAGAAGATTCTGAATTAATGCGCACTTTGTTTCCCCACCTCAGATATCAACGACTGTGCACAAGCACCTTGCATGAACAATGGTATTTGCGTGGACGGTATTAACTCATTCACTTGCACATGCTCACAAGGATGGACTGGTGTACGCTGTGAGATAGGTGAGTAACTTTGGCCTAAACTTATCCCTTTTCTCATTGTATACTCCCAAATTTGAAAATAATACAAAAATATTGCCAAAATTCTACATATTTTTTATTTGTTACTTATATATCAAATCTGTACAGTCAATAGTTTTAAAGTAAAGTGTGTTGAAAAAATAATTAAACTTTTGATACGACAAAGGGTATACATTATGGGGGCCTGTAACACAATAGACGCAATCAAACTTACAATAAATTTTAATCATAAGTCTTTATCAAAACATGCACGATTAATTTTTCATTAAGCGTATTTCTTTTATGTTACCGGCCCTTATTTGGTAGACATTAAGGTATACTGTATTATCACCAAATCATTCTGTCTTAATTTATTTCTGATTTGTTTTTCATTTCCCAGCCGTTGGTTGCCGAGTGAACTACACACTTGACGTTGGAGGCAAAGTGATCATAAACTCACCAAACTATCCATCCAATTACGGCAATGGGGAGAACTGTTTGTGGTTCATCACCGGAGTCAATGGACGAGAAGTTACGATCGACTTCAAAGACTTCTTCACCGAAAACCGATATGACAATTTCAGGGTAAGTTCATTTTTTCAAGTGAAAATCTACTTTTCATTTGCAGTGTCCCTACAAAGACCAATCTAAGAACCCAGTCGCGTAGAAGCTCTGATTGTACACAATTCAATGCAACTTTTTGTTCAGTGAACCCGTAATTGCCCCCGAGCAAAGAGCCGTGTTGCATCGTGTTCAATCAGGGCTTCTACATGACTGGGCTCTAAGATTGGTCTTTGTAAGGAAGCTGCACATGAAAAGTGGATTTTTAAACAAATTTATAAGCCATGATGTTTTTCTTTATTTTGGAACAAACCTACTTTGATACTAGTACAAAGTCAACAATATGAACTCGTACAATTTTTGTCCTTGATGCCTCTTGAATTCTGCCTTTATATAATAATCTCTCTATCACATTCCCCTGTAGATAGGCGTCTGATTTGACCAGAACATCGGTAATCAGCGGATCAGTGCATCCGGTTTGGTCACCCCAAAAATTACACCGTTAATCAGGCAAACTCCATGGTGTCGACTCCTCTTGCATTTAGAACAAGTCTACTTTTAATACTAGGTCAATGTTGCAATGACGTTGATGAATTCACACAACTTCCAGACGTAATGCCTCTTAAACCCTCGAATTATATGAATCTCTCTCAATCACAATCCCCTAAATAGATCGGCGTGGGATCTGACCCGAACATTGGTAGTCAATGGATAACTGCATCCGGTCCAGTCACACCAGATGACACCGTCCTTCAGGCAAACTCCATTTGGATCAGTTTCCAGACGGACAATGAGAAGACTGATCGGGGTTTCTCTGTCGAATTCCGTGACAGTGCATACAGAGGTAGGAAAAACTTTTACAAATTCTTTCATCCTATTAGATTATTTTTCCTTTCTCTTCTTAATGATAACAATAATAATGATGATAGTAATGATATTTGCAATTTAGTGCACATATACACTCTGCTGAGTGCTCAAGGCGCTTTGCATTACCATTACACAATTCATTTTAATCTTAATTAAATTCATTTTACGGCATTCAGCTCACTTGGGTTGAGTGCAGCACAAAGTGTTTGAATTAATCATGAGTTGCATGCCGAATTGTATCACTATGAAGTACTTTATGACAGGAAAAATGGGATTTTCCATGGATTGTATATTTCTACATTTTCCTACAATCAATACCAATGGAAAGATTAAAATCATTCCAATTTTCCTACTTTTCTGGGGTTTTTTTTGTTTGATTGTACTACAGTCAGTAAATCAGTTTTAAATTCATTCATTCAATTCATTTTTATTTTAATTAAATTCAATTTACATTTAATTGGCAAAATGGAATAAATAAGATTAAAAAATACAATGTTAAAGAGGCATGCTGGGATTGCATAAAAAGTTGAAAACTTGGAGGTAAGCAACCCCTTAAAACAATTTGAAATTACATTACATTAGGATTCAAGCATGTTTCATTTTCATGATTCACTGTTTCTCTGTTATTTCTAACATAGGGTCACTTTTTTTCAGACAGAGGCATCATCAATTTTCCTGACATATTATGTACCTCAAACTTCTTTTTGACTATTTTCTCTATCATTTCATCCTTGCTAGTTCTCACACCTTGCGATGCTCAGCCTTGTATTAATGGAGGGTCTTGTTCTAATGTTGGAAGAGTTCAGTTCCAGTGCCAGTGTACCACGTTCTGGACCGGGGCATATTGTGAAGTACCATCAGGTAATTAACTATAATTTTTTTGTTTCACATTCCAAAAATATATACAATAATCATCTTGAACCCATCAAATTAAAAATAATGATAAAAATAACAATTACTGTTTGACAAAGAAATGCAATCACGTGAAATATGAGTAACCTATTAAAAAGCATAGCTTGTAGAGCATAGGTTCCCATAGTTATTGATTTAAATTCCTAACGCTATAAAAAGAGATGAATCGAGGGGGAAGCAGATCTAATAACAAAACTACATGGTAGTCACTAGAGCGAAGCGTTAATCTTCATTTATGTACAAGCATAATCTATAACTCTGGTCCCTATACAGGGATGGGTTAGGACCTGGCCTAGCCTACTTTGTTTTGGAACAGGGTCTAATGTGAGTTGATATATTAGTACTATAATTCTGGTCCCTATACAGAGNTACGGGTTTTATTGCATTGCTGTATTATTGTCGAGGATCGTCGACAAGAGCGTGCGAGCGCTGGTGCGTATCCTCGACAAGGACGGGTAAAAGGTTAAAACAATTTGAAACTACATTATATTAGGATTCAAGCATGTTTCATTTTCATGATTCACTGTTTCTCTGTTATTTCTAACATAGGGTCACTTTTTTTCAGACAGAGGCATCATCAATTTTCCTGACATATTATGTACCTCAAACTTCTTTTTGACTATTTTCTCTATCATTTCATCCTTGCTAGTTCTCACGCCTTGTGATGCTCAGCCTTGTATTAATGGAGGGTCTTGTTCTAATATTGGAAGAGTTCAGTTCCAGTGCCAGTGTACCACGTTCTGGACCGGGGCATATTGTGAAGTACCATCAGGTAATTATTGTTTCACGTTCCCAAATATATACAATATTCATCTTGAACTCAACAAACTAAACATCATGACAAAAATAACAATTACTGTTTGACAACGAAATGCAATCACATGAAATATGAGGAACCTATTAAAAAGCATAGCTTGTAGAACATGGGTTCCCTAGAAAATAGTTATTGATTTAAACTCCTAACGCTATAAAAAGAGATGAATCAAGGATGGAACAGATGTAATAACGAAACTACATGGTAGTCACTCGAGCGAAGTGTTAACCTACATTGATGTACAAGCATAATCTATAACTCTGGTCCCTATACAGGGATGGGTTAGGACCTGGCCTAGCCTACTTTGTTTTGGAACAGGGTCTAATGTGAGTTGATATATTAGTACTATAATTCTGGTCCCTATACAGAGATGGGTTAGGACCTGACCTAGCGTAATTTGTTTAGACTTGGGCCTAATGAGTGTTACCATCAGGTAATAAGCTTACTACCATAATTATGGTCTTGATAGAGGGATGGGCTGGACCTAGCCTAATATATGAACCATTCAGTTCCAATGCCAGTGTACCTTGTACCTTGTACGGAACCAGGTCCTGTTGTGAGATACCATCATGTATTAAAAATCTTGTTTCTAGGTCTAACTGGAATTGTATTGGACCTGGCCTACTGTAGGACCAATATGCCTCCTGGGCACTCTGTAACACTTCAGTAGCATGTGAAACCAGCTTGTGTATATTTGTGTGTGTGTGTTTGGAGACAAATGAATGAATTTAATCATTTCCCTCAAATGATAAATTTCATATCTTTAAATCAGTATACATATGGTGTACAGTTTCTGCAAACCCATGCCTCCCCTCAAAATATTTCTGATGAAAAACGATATTGTTATACTGCACAATGTACATAATTATCAATTTCCTGATAAAATAGAGTTATCTTATTCATTATTTTGATTATTCTTAAACTCTTTCACAGAGATGAACAAGTGTGGTTTGAACCCCTGTACTAATGGAGCTGAATGTATGAACATTGGAACAGATTACAGCTGTGCCTGCCCTGATGGCTTCAATGGAAAGAACTGCACTGACAGTATGTAGAAGTCCTTTGTTGTTCTTGTTGCTTAGTTCATGGCGTTTCAGTCAAGTTCGACTATTTACGCCAAGACTTGCATTACTTTCTCGTCATTTGGTCTGTGTTATTCCTAATTATAAACAGTTTTTTTTACGTGGAAAGCTACAGAAAGTCCTTTGTTATATCATCAGTATGTACCTTTCACACTATAGCTATTCTTCTCTTCATTTTATTCTTGTTGATTAATTAATGAGTGTCTACAAGAGGTTGTTGCTAGGAAGTTGCAATATGTTGTTTTAAGAAAAATGTACAGTTTTATGCAAGATTACAAATTTCCAATATTCAATCAACATATCGGGAATAATCATCATGTACAATATCATTTTATAAAACAGATTGTACAAGCATTTTTGTGGTGAAATAAATTTATTTTAGCCAATAAAAGGAGTGGCAAGTGATAGACAGATGAATGATTACATAAGCAAATGAATGAATAAGTAACAAATGAAATATATAAGTAACAAATGAAATAAATAAGTAACAAATGAAATAAATAAGTAACAAATGAAATAAATAAGTAACAAATTAAATATATAAGTAACAAGTGAAATATATAAGTAACAAATGAAATAGATAAGTAACAAATGAAATAGATAAGTAACAAATGAAATAAATAAGTAACAAATGAAATAAATGTGTCACAAATTAGATAAACAGGTAACATATTGAAAAGATAAGTAACAAATGAAATAAATAACTTTATTTGTCTCACAGATATTGATGAATGCGCCCAGAACCCATGTCAGAACGGAGGACAGTGTCGCGATCTCATTAATTCCTTTGTTTGCGTCTGCCAGTCATGCTACAGTGGACGTTTCTGTGA
>BQKZ01001807.1:78941-94356 GCA_036244855.1 Temnopleurus reevesii | reverse complement strand
CATTGCCAAAATCCAAACGAGAGGATATCAAAGCATGAACAAGTTTTTCAGTGGAACTGCGGGTGAGAAATTTCCTTACAAAACCTAAGTTGCGGAGTTGGTAGCGAACTGATTTGGACATTTGTTGTACTTGGGTTGACATTGTGAAACTACTGTCTAAAAAAATACCAAGATTGCGGCAGAAATTAGACCTCTGGATTTTGTGCCCAGCAATCGTGACTGATGTGACTGCTATCTTGTGCAGATGGGTATTTAAGCCAAACATAATGAATTCACATTTGGTTAGGTTAAGTTTTAGTGAGTGTGAGGATAGCCAATTATGGACATTATGAGCACAACTCTCAAGATTGTGAATAGCACTAGCGGCATTATTCTGGTTGGGTCTGAAAGAGGTGGATGAAAAAAAAATACCCTCAAAAGATTTTGCATTTTGCTTAAACACGATATAAACTATTTCCGAAGAGTTAAGTCGAACGCAGACAATAGATCCGTAAGCCGTTTTTTCAACTGTGCGGACACAGCAATGACAAGCCAGTTCCGATTTCAATAGCATTACAAAGGAGAATAGAATTTGCGTTCGATTTAATTTTTCGGAAATAGTTTATATCGTGTTCTTAGTGCCCGAAGGTGTCGAACCCGCACATTTATGGGGTTGCTTGGTCCTATATAGCTTATTCGATCGTGCCAGACCCCCATGCAAATATGATAGCGAGTTGAGAATATATCAAAACAGTGCCTGACCACATCATCACAAAAAGGTATGATAATGCACCTTATTTCGGTAGTTTGCACCATTTATGTTCCTTTTTTGCTGAGATTGTTTATCAACAGGGTGCAATATTGCACCTTTTCTAATTTAAGCCCCTGTCACATAGGACCCCGGAAGCAACACGATTCACCCCGACTCGTTGTTCTGAGGCAGTTAACTGTGACTTAACAAAGAGTCGGGGTGAATCGTGTTGCTTCCGCGGTCCTATGTGACCAGGGCTTAACTTAGTGCACGATATCCACTCGGCAGAGTGCTCAAGGCGCTTAGCATTATTGTTACCCTGTCTTTAGCCCGGCCTATACATGACCACTTCAAGGAATAAATATTCCTGCCAGGTACCCATTCACTTCACCTGGGTTGAGTGCAGCACAATATGGATTTTTTCTTGCTGAAGGAAATTAACGTCATGGGTTGGATTCGAACCTACGACCCTCTGGTTAAAAGGCGAGAGTCAGAGCCACTACACCACGGCGCCTCCATTTGCGAAAATCGTTAGGATCGGCGTATATACAGTACTAACCCAATGAGATCATACGGTTATAGAGGTATATGATCATCCTAAGGGGATCGTATACCGAATGTCAATGGGGGCTCTTACAAACATATAACTCGAATCCATAACCACTTAACATGTCCGCTAAATCCTTAGAAAATCGTACGATGGCCAAATGTAAATGAAGCATTATTATCTACGACATGTATATTGTTTTTTCCTCGAAATAGTTTATTTTCCATCCATAAGACAAGGTGTTAGCTCGTAAAATTACCTAATGATCAACAAAAAACTCCGATGTTTCTTTTATCAGGCTTGTCTATATTTTGTGATTAGTCTGTTAAAAGTAAGATCCCGGCTTACAGATCTCTCTTGCATTCGCTCATCAATTATCATGTAATGTCATTTTCATTTAATTAATATAAATGTTAATTTATTAACGAATATGGAATTTATGATTGTCCCGATTCAAGCAATTAAATCAGTAAACGACCTAAATGATTACTACACCCAATGCTACATTTACAATACAATTACATTCTTCTTTTTAATGAATGATTACAAAAGTTCAATTATATTAATCTTTGTGGGTCTTTTATAACATGTAATTCATTCAAGCAAAATTTATATTTTATTTGATAACGGTGATGTTATGATGACTTCCCCGATTCAGCTTTAAATATTTTCCCCGAAATGTTCAATAAGCCTTCCTATTTATAAATTAGCCCAGCCTGTATAGGGTGTATAAAAAAACCTTTACACTAATATCTTGCAATGTCTGTCCAAAATTTATATTCAACTATTATCAGAACATTTCCATTTCTAGATACATCATAGTCATAAGAATCACGTTCCACTTACATAATCAATTTTTTGATTCATGTAAGGGTGAACACCATGTGTTTGTGTCCAGGGTGTCAAAATACATTGCGCCAAAAAAAAATGAAATGGGACGATCTCAAACAACTCATCGAATTATTGTTCTCATTCAGATTTTTTTCCAATCGGCGGTCACCCATCTATTTATTCATTTATTTTATCTACTGATCAATATTTTTAGCAGAAAACCCCTCAGAACAAGATGTTGGTATCACGAGGGGTCCTGCATAATAAAAAAGACTACATGAACATATACAATAACAAATTTCGGAAATCAAAATAATATATCAATAACAACTTATACATTAACATTTACACTAATAACATAAATAATAACAAAACTCAGCACAATGAAAACTATAGCGTGGCATTTGATAGATGTTACTATTGAGTATTTATGAATGCAAATAAGGCTTCTGATAATGGTTTGAAACTAATTTTTGACAGACATGTCAAACGTGTATAAAGTTTATTGATACACACTACAGAGTGAGTAAAAAAAAATGTCCCCCAACTTTGATGCCGTCCTGTTCAAAACATAAAACTATAATCCCGAATTTGATGGTATATCCTGACAGAGTATTCTCCAAATAATATTTTGGTGCCAATTTTATTGGTATTTTTGCACGTATGACCGCACACGAGACAACTTTTGTACCAAAATGTTCTTTGGAAATTACTCTTTCAGGACATACCATCAAATTCAGGATAATAATTTTATATTCCGCACATGACAGCTTCAAAGTTGGGGGACATTTTTTTTTACTCACTCTGTGTAGCGAAATCAGGCTAACACGCCCATCGCATGGTTAGCACGTGACAGTTATCACGGGAATAACGATGACAATTTAATTTGTCTCGTGTGAACGTCTTCGAAATAGGTCACGTTACAGTACGTGACATCCGTATCGTCAGACAGGTGGAGACTCGATCACACATTTGCGTTTACGTTAGCCAACGTCTGTCCAGCGTTCAAGAACTTTGACAGACGCTCCGTGAACGTTTAGATACGGATGGAAGGCGGTTAACCGTCGTTGATGGCGATCGGCTGGCGCTTGACTCACATGCGTTAGCATCAGCTAAGCATATTTCCTCCATATTTCTGCGTTCACGAAGCGTATTTCGAAGTTTATGAGCGTTGGGCAAGCGTTGGCTATTCCATGGTTTCGTCATGTTCGTTACGCTAACAGCGGGTGCATTTTTCGATGGAATTCATTGAAATATGATTGATGTGCTTCAAGGTATTTCGATGAACAATTTTCAACAGATTCGCCTATTTTGGCGAAATCGGCGTGACACTTTCTCAAAATTGTCCAGTTGCAAAGATGTGATTAAGGCATTGCTATACACATATGGAATGTTCTGAAACATTCCACTTTCATGTGTAATGAATACACTGCATGAATGTTAAAGGCTGGGTCTGCGCCAGAAAATTCTTGCTTTGATTAAAATCAAATCCACAGATCAGAAAAAGTTTGAAGTCAATCGAACAATAGATAAGAAAGTTATGAATATTTCAAATACAGTCGAACATCATTAGAAAGAGCACTGGTATAACGAGCTCTCGTTATTACAAGGTAATTTTCCTGGTCCAATTTCTTTGTATTTTATTTTATCATTTGGTGTGGTCTCATTCTTCAATCTCATTGGTCAATTTGTGATTCTAACCAAGTGATATGGTACCGTATCACTTGAAAATGCGCGCAATTAAGGGCGCGTGTGACAATAATATTGGCCACGCGCATACAAGCGCACATCAGTACCACGTTACACCTTATGAGATAAAATCGTTGCACCCTGCCTGTTCTTACGTAATACGGGAACTATCATCCTTCTGGTTCCATATTCCATTCGGCCTGCGGCCTCATGAATATGGAACCAGAAGGGTGATATTTCCCGTATTACGTGAACAAGCAGGGTGTAACTAATAGTATTTTGGCCCTGATATAACAAGGTTTCAATATAAAGAGGTACTTTCTCTGGTCCCAACTACCTCATAACGAGGTTAGACTGTATAATTTTAGCTGACGAGTGATTTTCATCAAATTCGGCAAAAATTTGTATGACGTTTGTCTTATGACGTTTTACGACGTTTGTCATGACGTTTGTCATGACGTTTGTCATCCACTTCCCAACTCAAGCTATGCTTTCAGGGTCCTTGCCTCCTTTTATTTTATTACTTTATCATGTTACTTTGCATCGATTATGTCTGTGAAAAAAGGAAATAAATGTCAATTCAATTCAACTTCTCGACTAGTCTCTCATAATATCACATTGTTTTTAAGATTGCGTTGTTTTAGCCCATGAGTGTATATATTTTTTATATTCAAAAGTACGCCAAGACGCCCAGTTTGTGAGATTTTTTAGCTTTATAGGGAATCTTTGAAATGATCATAAACCGCAGTCATTCACGGTGCATTCCAATAATCTGATAACACTCTTCGTTGAATGTAACGACAAACTTTTCGTGATGAGTGAACGTAGAGGGCAGTGATATAACGAACTAAGGGGGTATTGTTCAAAAGTTCCAATTGATCGCAAGTTGCAGTTGATCGGAATGTGCCAATCAAAATCATTGTTTCATGTGGGTCTTGTTAAACGCGCATACCGTGTGCGATTGAAAATGCGCGTTACAATTTGCAAAGTTGCAGTTGATTTGCAGTTGATTTTGAACAACACCATGAAAATAGGAAAAACCGATGTGGTACAACAACGGATGAGGTAAAAAGAAATCGTTCCTGAATCAAGAAATTGCAAAACCACACATTCTCTTTAATTCCAAACATGAGATGTGTAAAAGTGCCTCGGCAATGTGGTTCATATACTCGAGCATGTTAATCACAAGATACTGGGTTCAAATTCCAGCATTTGACCATGTTGGTGTTAATTCCATTAGCTAGAAATTAATACGCATTGTGCTGCATTCAATCCAGGTGATGCTTATGCTCTAAAACCATAGCAATAATATCACCTAAAACGTACGTCTTTACTATCTTTATTTTTGGACAACAGAAAGTTCTTTATTACTCACTATGGTATGCTCCTGCTGCCCCCCCCCCCCNTAAAGTATGCGTTAGATCCGAAAAGAGTCAAAATAGCCAGCGCTTGCGTCGATATTGTTCCAAATTCACATACCACTAGAAGCTTTTTGTCGTTTTATTGAAATTAAGTCCCAAATGTTCGTCTAAATTTTACTTTTCAACCTACTGTTAATGTTACACTTGTTTTAATGTCAGGGCGTCATGATCGACATGACTTCCGGTTGCGAGCCAAACTGTCCGCAGCCATTTTGATTGCGAAGATATCAGAATCGTACTTAATAATATTTGTGGGTAATTGTACTTGTGTGGTATAAGGTCCAAATGAAAAGCTGTGCAATAACCGCAGATTGGTCATCCAACTATAGAAAAGGGAATAGATAAATACATTGATGAAATAATGAATACATATTTAGAATATATTACCAAAAATACGAGGGAAAGAATGAAGCATTATAATTTTGTTACTCTTAGTCAGTACAAAGGATTAAAAAAGAATGTCTTGAAATGGAAACATTTTCCAAAGCTCGGAGGCTTTACTCCCTCCCATAACTTGTTTGTACATAATCTCCAAATTTTCTCATAGTATTGTAATTGCGAAAAATTTGCACCTATCCGAAACCTGAAATAGCATCGCACAATTTTATTTATTTTTTTTTTTTTTACTTAAGAGACTATAATTATGAACTATTGGCACGGATACATCTGCAAGTACACGATAACAGTATGTGAAGAAATAGAAAAAAATGTTCACTATTTACGCTTCCGACTACGGATGATGTAAGATTTTCAGATTGGTAAAGCTCCGAATTCAAAGAAGCTTATAAGTCGCCTTGCCAAGAGAAATCTTTGCATTGTCAAAGATGTAAAATTTCAAGCGTTTAAAACACAAAATTTCAACACAGTCACATAAATGTTAGTCATTTTTCTATCATTTTGAATCCTATTACCATGGAAATCCGACCTAGATTTCAGTGTATCCAACGAACCCCTTCAAGAGTTATGTAAGTTTCAAGAAACCTTTTATCATAGGGGTCCTTGGGCTGTCAACTCTGCAAAGATCCGTGTCAAACGCATTGCACACCTTACGACCAGCTTACGATCCGATCTTTGAAGAAATTGTTATTTGTATCTCTCGCAACTATTTGAACACATATAGGGAACATTTTGATTTAGATTCTGAATACTCAAATTAATATACAGTAATATCGCCAAAATTGCATAATGCAAGTTTTATAATCGGAATGAACACCAAATCGGCTCCGAGTCACAAGTCGAAATAATCGAGCAGTCAGAAGATTGTCTACGATTTTAAACTGATTTGTCCCATTTGAGTAACAAATGTAAATCTTATGAATAGTATTCATTCGAGTCGTTGGAACAAGAATGAGGCAGATTTTATTGATCAAAATGCTCACATTAAATGCTACTATACGTACGATTTATTTCCCAAATATCCTTTAAGAGGTGGGTAAATATCAAACTCAAATGTGGAATCAACGAATATTTCGCAACAATGTTCAGAAAATAAGGATGCTCGATAGGCGTACAATCAAATAATGTAATAACAAAATAATGATACATGAGAAGATCTCCTTCTCTTCTTAACATTGTGCAAACTTATAATACTGCGGCCATGACGAAATAATGTCTATGACGACATCATAGATGCTGTCAAAAGTGCATATTTAACTTATCCCAACGACAAGGGTATATTTTAATTTGGAAATAATTCCAATTCAAATTCAAATTCTGATAAAATCATAATTCGTGAGTGGATTATCCAATTTTGCTCAAACTTACTCTTTTCGTCTTGCTTTTCTTCAGACGTTGGAAGCAAACCAAAGTCGGGGATGAATAAAATTGATTCGAAAGATACCAATTATCTCTGCCCTCACCATGTAATGTCCACAGGTATACGTGTAAGACTGTAATGCCCCAGTCAAATAGAAGCCCCGACTGAACACGATTTAACACGTCTCTTTGTTCAGTCGTGTTGAATCGTGTTCAGTCGGGGCTCCTATGTGACTGAGACCTAAGACTCGGTTATCAGGCTAAGGTTTGGAACATCCATCCTGGCGCGTATACACACGCTTATCCTATTCCTTTAATTTGGAAATCTGAACACTTCATACACGCCGAAAAGCACATAATGTATATGACCCAAAAGGACAAGAACTCAGAAGTCCCGACATAGCAACACTTCAAAAGGATTCCTATTGGAATACCTGTTAATTCTATAGAGCTTAGAAATATGCGTTTTGATAATATAATTAAACTTTCGTGCAATTATTGTAACCTTTAGCTACAGTCACTTCGTTAAAAAAATTCATTTGCCGAGAGCACGCACATCATTTTACCAAAAATCTATTCTTTTTCACGGTCCCAAAATTTGGAATTCGCTCCCTCCTTTAATAAAACAATCAAGATCATTAAATATTTTTAAAACAAAACTGAAAAAATGTCATATTCTTTCAAATTACCAGTAGTCGTCAATCTGCTTTTGTTTTCTTCATAAATTTAATCTAGCGCTGTTTTTCTTATATGTATTACTTATTTTGGTAATGTCATTGTTTCTGTTATTGTAATTGTTATTGTTATTGTTAAATACATAATTTTCTTGTGTTGTAAGCGTTATTGTTTCTTTGGTACATTATTTTAAGATTTTTACAATACAGTCGGCCGTTTATAAGGGCTTTTTCCTTTCTGGCTGTTTTTACCTACCATGCAATTTTATTTTTACATTGTACCGTTGTATTGTTTATGTAATATTTTCCTGCTTTGTTATGTTTTTATTGCTATGGTGAAATAAAGTTGAATTTAATTGAATTGAAAAAACACGGACGATAAGTTAAATATGTTGAAGTGTCTATATAGATCATTGAATATATCATTAAAAAGTGTTTAGGAAGCATTTAAGATGTTTATAAGAACAGTTTATGTTTATAGTCTATAGTTTGCTTTGGATACACTCTTAGAACGTATGAATGAATGATTGATTGATCAATTTCAATAAAACCCAGGATAACAAAAATGATATATGTACAATTGAACAAAATGACAAGTTTCGCATATACTATAGAATATTTGCTTGACAATTGTTCATAAATCAAAAGTGTGATTTTACTGAACGAACAGTCATGTAAAAATTGATGACTAATTTTGAGCATTTCTGTTCAATAGTATGGTAAAATGCAGGAATATTTTTTTATTAATGAATAGACTATTTTGCAAAATTTAGCACTTATCATTATTTCAAGAGTAGAACTGGAATATACAGATTTACTCGTAGATTCACATTAATCGCACGTTTCTTCCCAACGAACGTATTTATACTTAATATTCCTTAAAACTGTTGGAATAGAAAATCTAATGCTTGGAATCCAGGATGCATCACATGTTGCTCTATCGGACATTATATGTGAGGCACCGGTCACATAGAAGCCCGGAAGCAACACGATTCAATATGACTCTTTGTTTAGTTCATAGTTAGCTGCCTGTGAACAAATAGTCGTGTTGAATCGTGTTGCTTCCGGGGCCCTATGTGACCGGGGCTTAAAGGGATGGAGTCATTAATTTAAATCGCCATCGTTTATACATTGGATGCGGGACGAGCGGATAAGATAGAACCAAGCAATAGACGGGTTTACTAATATATTCAAATTTATGTGTGTTTCTTGCTTACAAACGTAGTTACGTGGTATTTCATAGACCGCTTGATAACAATTAACCTACAATACTTGGAATTGAGTTTGCATACATTACTAATTTCTACGTGGGGCAAGCCTCGGGCAAACTCTCGGGTTGTCAAGAACAACCTTTGCGTTAGAGGTGTGCATAAAATTTGTATCTATTAGTGAACCCGCCTATTCCACATCCTCAAAGGTACGCGTTTGATGCTCTGAGCACTATCTTTTGTCATTCGGTTTTTCACCCAAAACGTGCAATAATACACCTCAAACAGATAGTTTTATATTTGGTTTCACCTTTCAGGTGCAATGTTGCACCTTTATTGCTACGTGTGTATATTTGTTTTCATTTTCAGCAATATGTTGTTATTTTGAAAGTAAATTATATCTAATTGAAATGATTCTTGCCTTATCCCAACATGGATAAACACTTATTGACAGTGCTTTACCGATTAGCTGTGAAAAAAATCACAGACATTCTCGGGTAGGAATCGAACCCACGATCTCCTGATAACTAGACAGGTGTCTTACCACTAGACCACCGAGAACCGATGGTAGTGGCAGGCTCGATTCGTGTTATAGCAGCAGGTACTGCGTTAATATCAATTGAATGATTTTTGTGTTGGGTAGATAGATAATTGAAATAATTCTTGCCTTATCCAAACATGGATAAGCACTGATTGACAGTGCTTTACCGAGAAGCTGTGAAAAAAAATCACAGGCATTCTCGGGTAGGAATTGAACCCACGATCTCCTGATTACTAGACAGGTGTCTTACCACTAGACCACGAGATGTTCACTCGTTTTCTATTATACCCTCCACATCCACGAGCATCCGTCCGGATTTTTAGCGAATGCGGCAGAGTTCGGTATTTTGGCATCATTAACGATATTTTTCTTCTCTTTCGAGATGGAGATTTGTATGTGGCTGAATTACAATTTAAGATCTTGAATTAAAAAAAATACATATAAAAAGGATCTTCTCCATCAGTGTTGACTATGATGCAGTATCTTCCATGATAAGAGATTAAGGTGTTTTCGAAATTGGTAGACGGGGGTGTGAACGGTCGAAAACGAGTGCACATCAAATGATGCGCACATCAGTTATGCGCTTGTCATTTCATGCGCTCATTACATGCGGACTCGCTTTCATCCGTCTTCAATTCCTCTTCCACCAATTTTGAAAACCCACAATTGTCTCCGCAACGTCTGACCTAGCGAGCAGATATTTTTGTCGAACTTTGTATGCCCGAGGTGGACGTCCATTTACTTTCGATTTGAATACCCATTTTGTAGCTTTCCCAACTTGAAATTTACGCACCCCCTCCCCCCGAAACTGACAAACAGAAAAGCAACATTGTACATTATTCTATTGGCACGCCATTATGTGCACCCCCGAGCAGCCGATAAGCAATAACAAATTGACCCCACATCTGTTTTTTGCGCGCCTTGCGCCCTTTCTTGCATAAAATTTGCCCCACCCCCTCCCCTCCCCTCTTTTAACTCAGACCGATGGGGGCGGGTAACGCATGATTTGCCGAGCTTTCACTGTGACCACTTTTTATATGATGTTGGGACCCATTATGTTTGCTTATATGCGTTTACAAATTGTGGAGTAATATCGCTACGCTGGTAACTTAGAAGTGCCAAGCAGATGACCGTTATATGCATTCTAAGTCCCGGGTAAATATTATGACAGTGCTTAATGGTTTCATCGAAGTCATTCAATACAATCGTAAGAATCCGACCAAAAAGGGCCAAATTGTTTACCATCAAAGCGAGCTGAATTCATCCATGATGAAATGTTCTGGAAATATTTCAAAAGTGAAATGAGGTGAGGAGTCCTTGAAAGGTAACTATGGGGGAAGACCGAATTGAAATGTAGATCTATGCACGACAAAAAAAAATGGCGGTATTAAAGGTGTACACCAAACTGGGAGGTGTTTCACCAAGATAAGAAAGACTTTACGCACGACTTCACGTTCGACTGGTATCAGTTCTTGCGCTGAATGTGCGTACTATTATGAATAATTACGCACAAGAAGGGATACCAGTCGAACTTAAAGTCGTGCATACAGTTTTTCTTATCTTGGTGAAACACCTCCCTGGTGTATAAAAACATGGTGTCAAATTGTTGGGTTGATACCGCTTGATGCTAATAAAGCAAATCTAAAAGCATTATTTATACCGCAATTTCGTGTGATATAGAAGCTTTTTTAGGTGCAAACAAAAGCGAGTGGAAAACAGATTACGTGGAAACAAACAAAATCATCTAAAACAATCAACAAAAACAAACACTAACAAAACACCCCTGGGTGTAGACCTGCAGCGAATCCAGGCTTGTGTCAAATAAATTATTGTGTTACCCAGTAGTGTCAATTCTATGCTACCAACACCTAACACGGGTGTTAGATACCATTAAGAATTTCTCTGCTTGTGTTAAAAAATTTTTTTTGGGGGGGGGGGGTAGACTCTTCTTTTAACAATAGCCATTTGCTAATTTTCCATCTCTCATTATGATATTCATAATGCATTTTTTCAATGATGACGTAAAACCGCACCTGTTTTGCCTTTTTTAGTTAACTATTTGAAAATTGGCAGTTCTGAAATACAAATACAATAGATATATACCGTTTGGGAATTTCGCATGAAAAACATAACCGGATGAGAATTTCCACCTTTTTAGAAGTAAAGAAAAATAAATACAATACATATATTTCCTGTCATTGTCAAGCAGTACTTTGGGGAATTAAGGAATGAGATTTTTTCTCAATCAACCAGAGCAAAAAAAAAAAAAAAAAAGGATTGACCCCTATGAATTCCAAGAATTAGTACTATTATAGGAGAAAAAATTTAAAATTTGAGCAAAATTACATGAGCACTTAA
This sequence comes from Temnopleurus reevesii, assembly GCA_036244855.1. Classification (NCBI taxonomy): domain Eukaryota; kingdom Metazoa; phylum Echinodermata; class Echinoidea; order Temnopleuroida; family Temnopleuridae; genus Temnopleurus; species Temnopleurus reevesii. The sequence continues at coordinate 82,602 of BQKZ01001807.1, read as the reverse complement.
AAAGTTCGAAACTTATTGGCCCGTATTCTGGTAACGAGGTTAGGTTTAACTTAACCCAGGTCTAAGTCATTGTTATTTAGACCATTGGTTTAAGTTTTGAATAGCCCTGGTCTAAACAACAATGGCTTATAGTCCCGGGTTAAGTTTAACCCCGCTATCGGAATACGGACTTCAAAGTTTATTTTTCCGCCTGTGATGTCATACATGAAGAATTCATCATTCACTTTGTACATGATTTTGTTAAAAGTGGATCAATATCATAATTCAAATGAGAAATTTCATCATCCGTTATGACATTTTTGCAGAATTGATTTGGCTATATTATAATCAATCGAAAAATACCAATCTTTGCTACTTTTCTTTAGAAATAGGAAAATTTTAAATATTGTGTATACAAAGTGAATGGGGGAGTCTGCTATAAGATGCAATCACGGGTGACAATAACAATGTCAATGCCAATTAATTTTTTTCTTAAACGACTCCTCTTGGGGCATGGAAGAATAAAAAAATGATTTGTGGCAAATCAAAACCATAAATAAAGATATAGTACATGATATATATATACAGTTTACAAAATTGTGAACTTCACAAGGCAAAAATGGCAGTTATGTAAATAGCAATCGAATCAAGGAAACATTCGATACTTAGTGATTGGGAAGCAGTGGCAGTAACAATCATAAAGAAAAAACAATGACAAGATATCAAAATCTGGCCATTATGATTTGACAGAAACGTGAGATGTTTTTAAACTCAAGTTGCCAACTCAAGGATGCCAATCGCAGGTGGAAATGAAATCTTTGAAAAAATCTTGAATTTTGAATGTAGCATCCATGATCTAATTTGCTCAAATATTTACAGTTCTCATCTAATTTTTCTTCATTCATAGGAAACACATCGATTTTCTGGGGGAGTTCCACTTAGAGCCCCGGTCACATAGGGCTCCGGAAGGAACACGATTCAATCCGACTCTCTGTTCGCAGGCAGCTAAAGCCCCGGTCACATATAAGCCCAGAAGCAACCCGATTCAACACGACTCTTTGTATATACAGTTCGCAACTAACTGCCTGCGAACAAGGAGTCGTGTTGAATCGTGTTGCTTTCGGGCTCCTATGTGACTGGGGCATAACTGTAAACTGAACAAAGCGTCGTGTTGAATCGTGTTGCTTCCGGGCTTCTATGTGACTGGGGCATTAAAATTCGAATCAGCGAACGATGATGAGTCCTTGTGGAATAGTTTTCAATCTACTCAAGGACAACGACCTTTCATGACTGTCAAACAGCACATAATCATTTCGTTCATTTATTTTTTTCTCCGACATGAGCAAAATCAGAAAAAAAGTTCGTTGACCTATTCGGATATGACGTTTGATTAATATCCCCATTCACTCAATAATAAACAAGGCAGCAATGCACATGTACAAACNCATGAATTCCAAGAATTAGTACTATTATAGGAGAAAAAATAAAAAATTTGAGCAAAATTACATGATCACTTAAAAAGTTCGAAACGTATTGGCCCGTATTCTGATAACGAGGTTAGGTTTAACTTAACCCAGGTCTAAGTCCTTGTTATTTAGACCATTGGTTTAAGTTTTGAATAGCCCTGGTCTAAATAACAATGGCTTATATTCCCGTGTTAAGTTTAACCCCGCTATCGGAATACGGGCTTCAAAGTTTATTTTTCCGCCTGTGATGTCATACATGAAGAATTCATTATTCACTCTGTACATGCTTTTGTTAAAAGTAGATCAATATAATTATTCAAATGAGGAATCTCATGATCCGTTATGGAATGTTTGCAGAATTGATTTCCTTTAAAATAGGAAAATGTTAAATATTGTGTACGAAGTGAATGGGGAGTCTGCTATGATGTAATCACGGATGACAATGACAATATCAGTGGCAATGAAATTTCTTTCTTGAACGGCCCCTCTAGGACGGCAAGGAAAAATTACAACGGCAAAATGTTATATGGCAAATCAAAGCCATAAATAAAAATATAATACATTAAATATATATATAGTTTACAAACTGGTGAACTTCATAAGGCAAAAAATGGCAGTCGAATCACATTAGTCACATAGGGCCCCGAAAGCAACACGATTTAACACACTCTTTGTTCTGAGGCAGTTAACTGTGAATTGAAATATTCAGAATTGAATGATACACGCCTCTAAACTACATCCTTTCCTTTCATCCTTTCCTTGATTCAACACGACACTTTGTTCAGTTCACATTTATGCCCCAGTCGCATAGGACCCCATCAGCAACACGATTCAACACGACTCTTTGTTCTGAGGCAGTTAACTGTGAATTGACAAAGAGTCGTGTTGAATCGTGTTGCTTCCGGGCCTCTACGTGACCGGGTCCTAATAGAAAACAGTGGCAGTAACAATCATAAAGAAAAATAATGACAAGACATCAAATCTGGCCATTATGATTTGACAGGAACGTGATAATGTTTTAAAACTCTCATGTTCATAGTATTGTGCCAAAGTTGTGAACTCAAGGATGCCCATCGCAGGTGGAAATGAAATCTTTGAAAATTCGTAAATTTTGAATGTAGCATCCATGATCTAATTTGCTCAAATATTTACAGTTTTCATCTAATTTTTCTTCATTCACTGGCAGCACATCAATTTTCGGGGGGGGGGGGGAGTTCCACTTAAACCCCCAGTCACATAGGGCCCCGGAAGAAACACCATTCAACACTACTCTCTGTTCGCAGGCAGCTAATGCCTCGGTCACATAGAAGCCCAGAAGCAACACTATTCAACACGACTCTTCGTTCAGTTCACAACTAACTGCCTGCGAACAAAGAGTCGTGTTGAATCGTGTTGCTGCTGGGGTCCTATGCGACTGGGGCATAACTGTGAACTGAACAAAGAGTCGTGTTGAATCGTGTTGCTTCCGGGCTTCTATGTGACTGGGGCATAACTGTGAACTGAACAAAACGTCGTGTTGAATCGTGTTGCTGCTGGGGTCCTATGCGACTGGGGCATAACTGTGAACTGAACAAAGAGTCGTGTCGAATCGTGTTGCTTCCGGGCTTTTATGTGACTGGATCATTAACATTCGAATCAGATAACGATGATGAGTCGTCTGGGAATTTGTTTTCATTCTACTCAAGAAGAGCGACGTTCCATGAATGTCAAACAGCACATTATCATTTCGTTTATTTGTTTCTTCTCCGACCAGAGCAAAATCATAACAGAAAAAAAGTTCGTTGACCTATTCGGATATGATGTATGATTAATATCCCCATACACTCAATAATAAACAAGGCAACAATGCACATGTACAAACAAATGCAACACTGCAAACATCAGATCTTTTCCATGTACAGTGTTTCACCATTTTTAATAATAATAATATATAATAATATATATGATTTATATGGCGCCAAATCCACTTTTCACGAAAATGCTCAAGGCGCAACTGGAAAATGTGTAGAGTAAGATTGAAGTTGAAAAAAATAACACAGGGACGAAATTAATTATATGCGATGTTGAAAAGGTAGGTTTTTAAATTCTGTTTGAATATTTCAGCGGAGCTACTGTCTTTGATGGCTTGTGGGAGGGAATTCCAAGTAGCTGGTCCAGCGTGCATGAACATTCGTTCCCCCCACTTAGTTTTAACTTTAGGGACAACTAAGAGATTT